>JASSUY010054878.1:92500-140339 GCA_032466535.1 Forpus xanthops
TGTCATACAATAGAAAATCATAAACAGTATTACAGGAGGCTGAAAATCTCCATATTTATGAATGAGGGATGGATGATTAAGATAAAAGCATCCCTGCTATTGATCACAGACCTCTCTCATCTATTAAAATAATAAAACTAAACAATGCTGCAGCACTTAAAACTCAGCACTTGAAGAAGGTGACCGAATGCAAACACTGGTATTCTTGTCACCCTGCATGGCAAAGAATTCCAGCTGCTATCCATCCCTTAGTACCAAAACTTGCTGGAATGCACAGCCACCAGCACTCAGCATGGACCTGGTTTAACCCAAATCACAACCTGGCTGTCCTTGCTATTACCTACTGAAACTCAGTGCTAGGCTCAGGAGAGCTCAGGAGGCCTTCACCACACCAAACCCTACATAAAGCTTGCTGCATGAAGGTAACTCAACACCACAATCATCTGGATTTCCATGGGAATAGATTTTGGTGCAGCAAAATGTGTTCTCTAACATATTTCCTTCAGCAGGATGTCTCAATGAGGTGTTTAGGGTCACGACCTTCCTTGGTACTAAGTACCTTAGTCCCACATAGGAGACAGTTCTCACCCTACCAGTTCTGGTTTCATAAGCTTTATGAGCCTACCTTACCCAATTTTGCAGCATTAATGTGGGACCAACACCATAGTCCCATGGCATCAAGAGCTCCTACTAATACATTCCAGCACTGAGTTTCAAACACAGCTCGTGGGTTTGTGCACAGAGCTGTTAGCACCCCCAAAACCTACCAGTGACCAGCAAATGGTCTAGCGAAGTACCATTCACAAACTATCAAAATACAGCCCTGTATAAAATATTTTTATTACATTTATTATTCTGGTTTTCTTAAGGTAAAAAAAAAAAGGGGGGGGCATTTTTTTCCAAGTGAAAATCTCGGGAGTTTTAAGGCAAAAAGTATGTCTTTTTTGCTTGGCAGATGGTGGAATATCCCAGTCATGCTCGAAAACCACTGCATGCTGGCCTGATATTAGCCTGGATCCAATTAGAAACACTTTTCAGTTTTAACCCAGGTGGAACCGCATGATTATAACAGCAAAATCTTGTGCTTGAGAGGAAATAAAGTTGTTCTTGCTGAAGAAAGGAATAAAAAAAAGTCTCTTCAGTGCTCCACGAAAATCTCACGCAAAGCCAGAGAGCCAAGCACAGCTCTCAAACCAGTACCAATTTTGTGCTCAATGGTTAGTAGCAGGCATTGAGGAGCCATTAGTCCCTCCAGTAGGGGAGAAAGCACACTGGTTTGCCATCAGGGAGAAGTCAGCTTCTCCAGACCATGATGGATGCCATCTCTACAAAACTGCTCCAACTAAGCAACTCCCCTTCTCAATGCTTGCCTGTTCCCAAACCAGACTTATAAGAGATGCTTTCCAGTTCAACGTGGTTCTTCCAAGAACTCAGCCAGTTTGTAACAGTTCAAGTGAGGGGAATACAAGCAGTTGCTCAAAGTCACCCTCTATCACACAAAAAAGAATGCAGTCATGGACACAACACCCAAGCTCAGGAGCAGCACACACAGCCATCATTCTATGTGTGTATATACAGCACCAGTAGCCCCAGGTCACCCAGGTCCTCATGTGCGTCCCAGGGGACCCCGACAGTGCCAATGATTAGAGGGTAATGACTTTCTTCAGCAGGTGCCTAAACCCTACCATCCTTAAATGCTTTCAAAAGAGATGCCTTCACAAACTGGGGTAAAAAGCCTAAAACTCCATCCATTATTTCTTCTGAATTTAAAAAAAAAAAACAAAAAAAAAAAAAAAAAACCACTCACATATGCCTAATTACACTGTAAATTTTCTTTTCATTCCTTTGAAAGCTATGAGACAAATAAAATGCATTCATCCCCATGTGTATGCAAAGCACCCACATAAAAAAGGTGCACTGCTCTAGAACCTTTCTGTCTTTTGTTTTCAAGACACAAAGATGCTTTCAAGAACTTTCCCAAATGTAAGCTTTCTTTATTCAATGAAAATTATGATCCTAACAACCGTGGAATGTATGAAGCAACAACAGAGGTATCAAGTAAGGTGATGTATGTGATAAGATTAAGGAAGTTGGCAAAATGATACAGGAAAATACTCTATCCATCCTCTGATTCCTAGTTCCTATTTTGCTCGTATTAAAGAAGAAAAATACTTCAATTTTTCCGCATCACAATCCTGCCATGTCCATGTCTAAAACTGTCATATAGTTACAGGATTCGATCCGTAGAATCTGAATTAACAGATAACTATATTAAGACATTATTACATAGCATAAACTATAAATTAAACCAAGTTTTTAAGGGTCAACAGCTAAGGGATAGGGACAGCTTATTTTTAATTACTTGCTGCAAACTTTTTAATTCTTTTCCTGGCTGCCTTTTCCAGGTCATACACAGAAGCAGATATACCAAAATACTCTACACCATGTTTCTGACTCAAACACAAGGAGGACAGGAACCTTCACAAAAGAAAAGGAAAGGAAAAGATAAAATGAAAAATCAAAGTTTGTAAGTTTATCCTCAGAAGATATGCAGACCCATATTAGAAATGAAGGAGGTTGAGATCGTTTGGATAAGTGCCCAAACTTCTGAGAGTTTAATCAAAACTAAACCAAACAATCCTTTTCCCCTTTTGAGATTTACCCAGCAACAATTACGATCAGTTTTAAAAACCACAAGTACTTAATAAAAACTAGAATATTATAAATCTTCTGCCACATGAAGCTAATAAAAATAAATAATAATAATAAATTTTAATGCTAAAGGCACCCAGACCCAAAGGCACTAACCTGTGTTTGTGCCTCAAGTCAATGGTATTAATAGTTCTAGAAATATTTTAATAAATGTAGTTTTGCAAAAAGGGATTTTTTTTTGTTCTATATACTTGCCAGGTTTTAAACTGATTATATTGACTGCACTAGGACTTGTAATAAGATTGTTTAAGACATTATTCCATTTACATGTTCATTTGACATTATTAAATCTCTACTTGTTTCTATCACAGAGGATTTAGGAATATTTTTGAGAGGATACTGTTGGCTATAGGGGCCATCATCAACCTCATTCTTTCCAGTTATATATTAATGTTAACAGCACTGATGCTGGCTCTCACCAACTGTTCAACCTGTGATGCCTACGGCCAAACAGCCCCAGACATCTCTTTTGGATCACAAGAGGTCATTTATTTTGCTAGCCCTGGAAGTGGTACTTTTAGTTTCTCACTGCCTCATCCCATTTATTTTACATGTTCATTGAAATGCAGCCTATTCCATAACACTGTGGTTGCTACCATCCCAAATCTAGTGTTCATTTCTACGTCACTATAGAAAACATTAATTTTTGAGGAAAAATGTTTGGCTTAGCTAGCCTAGTTCTAGCAGGAGGGGCCGAGGTAAAATGTCAGTCAATACTGAAAGATTTGGAGATGATGGATAATTGCCCTGTGATTTCAGTGCCATGATCCCACAGGTAGCAGACTGTCCCTAAGCCCCAAATCTGAGCTTTTTTCCCGCATCTATTCAAGAAAAACTCCCGTATAAATCTTCCAGTGGCTGCCCGCAGTAGGGATCGGTAAAAGCTTAGCAAAGATATTTTAATTGTTCCAGTTAATAAAAATAATTCAGTACTGAGCGGTGTGTATTAATGTTTAGGAAATGCACTGTTGTGCTTTTCATTCTTGGGCTGGTTCACAGCAGCCTAGTGAAAGTGGCAGATAGTGTGTTTTCACTCAGAATCATTAATTTCTAAAAACAAAAAGCAAAAGAAACACACATGCAAAAAAAAAAAAAAGTAATCTTATTTTGGGAATAAGTTGGAGCATTTCTAGAAATTGCTGAAACTGTTTTCATAATGCTTCCACTTGTAAGGCCAAATGCCTTAATTATCAGGAGACCAACTAGCTACAGAGGGCTCAGAAAGATCCATAAAGACTTTTTAGAGTGGCTTAAAATAGCTTTTCCTCCTCCTAAAAATAGAACAATGTACAGAGAAAATACTTAGACCCCTTTTCAAGGCAGCTGAGAAGTGTGAGGCCAGCCCCAGGGAGGAGGCAGGAATCTCCCAGCCCCACAACATTCTGCACCACTGTTATCCCAGGCCAGGACACTCTGCCAAAATCATGATGCTGTCGTGTACCAAAACCCATTTCTAGCCTGTACTGAGTCTGACCAGCCTTGGGTCTTGAGCCAAAACGATTTTTTGGGAGGAAATTCCACATTTGGGAGGGAAAGGATGAAGCATTTAAAAAGGTCAGCTTGCCAGCAAAAAAAAAGCTGTTATAGGAACAAAGGGGAGGAAAACATTTCCTGGGTCACTGAGTTTTGTCCAGCGCTACCAGAAGGAACTAATTCATATTATCGTTTTTCACAAACCAACCCAGCTCTAGCAACAGGCGGAAAAGTTGGGATCCACCTTGGAAATAGATCATGAGTCCCTGCAATGGCCAGCAGCGCCTCTGCAGCTCCCTTTCCCCACTGCTGCAACTTTTGCAAAGGTGCAAAGATCAACGTAACAAAATACGTGCTTAACCCAGAAGTCACACTCTCTTTTTTGTTTTTAATTCTTTTATTCCCACAAAGCATCTGCTGCTGAGGAAGCCCCTCTATAGCGCCATTTCATTCATTCAAAAACAGAGGTAAGACCTGGAAAAAAAAACAGTCTCCTGTCCAATGGGGAAGAGCCTTCAACTCTGCAGTTGAGGACCCAGAAACAACCACCATGAAAGGAGACTCGTATCTTCTGCAAAAAGGCAGGCTTCAGCATAATCTCAGCACTGATGACCTACTGAGACTGGGCAAGTCCCTCAACTCCCTGCCTCAGTTTTCCAGTCTGCAGTATGAACATTATTATTTAACCATCCTTGTAAAAGGCTTTGTCATCTGTAGATGTACACGCCCACTGAGACAGTTCTGAGACTTATTTCTGCTTTGTATCAGATTATGCAATCATTATTAACCTTCCAGCTTTCAGTACTGGATGAACAAATTCATCTCATCTTAGCAGACAAAGTTCTACTGACTTCACTAAGTCACAACTGCTCACTCCAGGACTGGATTTAGTTCTGGGCATTTTTCAATTTAAAATACACTGGCAAGGCAAAGCCACTGTTCCTTCCAGGGGTGGTCTGATTTCATTTACAAGTATTTGTGCTGGCAAGTCCTACATAATGTTCAGATGCAATTGTGCTTGAGTATTAAATATAATGGGTTAGATGTTATGAATAGGAAAATGAGATAACTTGGTAATGGAGGCTTGACAGCAAGAGTGAAAGAATGAAGATTCAACTTAAGCTGCTGAAAGCCTAACAAGATAAAGACAGGCAGGGGAGAGCTCCCTTAAATGTGATGAAAATAAGGCCTGAAGGGGTGGAATGATAGAGAGGCTGAGGAGTACATGCTTCAAGACAGAAGATGAATGTGTCCAACATGACAGTAACATGTTGCTAAATTAATCAAGGCACCCACAGCACTAAAAAGAACCAAAACATATAGATTTATGCAGAAATCCCAGAATAGCAGACGTGAGACACACAAAAGGATGCATCTCTTCCATTTAAATGAATTTTACGTATTTTTCATTGTTTGCCTTAATCATTCTGTTTCATCAGAAAAATTATAAACCTCTCTTTTATATCTTAAATGCATGCTGCCTGCTTCAGCGTTGATCCCACAGTTCCCACAGCACACGCTATTACATCTCCCCATTAAAGACATCACAGCATATGCCATATATCCTGAAGCTAAATTACCAGGAAAAGTTTCCTAAAAATCACAGCAGCTCATGACCGTGTGACAAAAACAAACTTGTTACAACCACCAATATTTCACCCTGAAAACGTAATTTTAAGTTAATTCCATTTCCGTGATTCACACTGGATTTACAGCTTTTCTAGAGCTCTGAGTTTTTGCCAGGCAGAAGCAGCCTGGCTCACAGCCTCTCTGCTCACCCTCCACTTACTCACCACGCTGCTGCAGTGCCCCCAGCTTCTCCAGGAAGAGAAGGATTCTTTGCTCCCACAGCCTTTGCAGAGGTTGAGACTTTGACTTCTAAACTCTCTCAACTGCGAAAGGGCAAGCTGTAAATTTAGGATGGTTGCCCCCTGACTTGTGTTTTAATCAGTGACTGCCTATCTTGCTCAGAAGGTAAACTCCCAATCAAGGCCTGATGCATCCCACCTTCCCAGAGAACAGCTGAGTGACATGGAGCTTGGAGTAGAGGGGCTTCCCTGGTTCATAGCCCAGCTGCTGCTCCTGGATGAGCACTGCTTTCCCAGGCTTTGTCTGAAAACAAGGGGCTTAGATCAGCTTTGTTCCAAGAGCCGGGCTGCACTCCTCCTCCGGACCCCATTCCACCCCCAGACCTCTCAGCAGAAGGTGATGGGGATTAGAAGTTTGATTTTTTTTTTTTTCACTTTTTTTTTAAGAGCTTCTGGATGCTAACATTACATTTTTAGCTGCAAGAAATTAGGCAAACAAATATGAAGGGTGACAGGAAGAAGGACTCAGTCCTACCATTCGGAAGCAGGTTTCTAGGGGGACCAACTTTCACCTCACTCCGCTGTTGTGAACAGATTAATCTTTTTCTGTGTCCCTCAGTTCAGAGAAGCCAGTTAGCTAATGCAGAGCAGGAAGCAAACTCAGCCCAAATAACACCAAACCACCAACACACACTTTATTTGCTTATAGGAAGGTTTACAAGATGCAAAGTGAGTAAGAAGGGCATTGCCTGGCACTAACACTCCCTCTATTGGAAAAAGAGTATTTTTCTAGGAATGTGCATTAAATTCCTTAAAACAATGCAAAATAAGGTGATCAGCATGCAAATAAAAAAAGCCTCTTAACTTAGTGGAAAAGGGGCTGGGCAACCAGGGCATTATTTCTACGTCATAGAGAGAAAGGTAAAGGAGTACGCTACAAAAGTAAAACATTCTTTAAAAGCCCCCATGCTGGATAAAATTTAAACTTGCAAAAAACAGATGCCATTATACAAAAATTTAATTTATTTACAGTCTACTGCGTGGTCTCCATTCTCCATACCCTGGAATGACAGCAGCTCCCTGGACAATTAGCACAGGTAGTTCCTCCAGCTTACCAAATACATGATCCTCTAAACAGGCCGGCTCCTTCAGCCTTCTGCTGCCCCTAACAGAAAACAAGGCTATCGTGACATAGCACAAACATCCTCTATCAGACATCATTTCTATGCTCCCAAAATAGACTAGAGTCACTTTTTTTTCACCAGCCATCTCCAAAGACAATCTTGGTTGAGAATATAGGGTCTGAGTTGGCTAAAAGTGAAGGCTCCCAAAGCTGGGAATTGATTTGTCTCAGATATTTTTCTCAAAGAGATAGGATAAACTTTTCAAGCAGCCTGGACCCAACAGAGAAGGCCATGCTCCCTTTCACTTTGTGCTCCCCTCCATGTTTTGGGGCACATTTAAAGCAATCTGCCAGGAGAGATGGCATTAGCAGGTAACTTTGAGAGCCAGCGCTCCAGTCTTAAAATATGCAGCTAAACACAGCAACATGCTTCATGCCTGGTCACACTCTGCATCGCTACTGGCACTGGGAAGGCTTCAGGATGCACTTCCCACCTTCGGATGCTGACAGCTGTAAAAGCCAACTCTGAGCATTTAACATGAGTTTAACAGGTTTAAGCCTGTTTCCCCACATTAAGCATGGATGCATACACTGGAAGAACAAGAGATTAGCACATGGTGCTTGCTGGAGGAGAGACATCCACAAGGCAGAAGTATTAAGTGGGGATTATTAACTATTAGCTCCATCCAGAAAAAGCAATCCATTAGCTTTTCCAGTATGGACTATGAAGATCTCAGCCCCTCTTTATGTGTCACCCATAACAGAGAGAGGGTTGGAGGAACCCGATTACGGAGAGAATGCTCAAAACCTGAAGTAAATTTCAGAAAAAAAATGCAATTAAAAAAAATATATTTAGTAATACGGGGTTAGATTTCAAAAGAAAGGATACAAACCAAGAATTTTGTCAAAGGTAGGACACGAAACCTACCTGGAAGATGTTTGCAAATGTTTTTTTACACATCTATTGAAAATCTAGGTGGATCACAAAACATGTGAAGCTTACGACAGCTTTTTAAAGATAACTTTTCATTTTCTTTTGAAAGCCTGAACTTCTAAAAAACATTGGAAGAAAATTCCTTGCTTTCTATTGAGAATAAAATTAGATTCTTGAAGGAACAACACTGCCATTTTTCAGTTATCTCTGCAAACAATTTTTAAACACCTTTGTACTGAGAAACATCAGGCTTAACCCAGGTATTGCCATATCTGAGCAGGATGGCCATGAGAAGAGCTGCCTGGCTCTTGCAAATAGAACCAGACAAAGCTTTAGAGAAAATGAAGGCAAAAATTTGCATAGGAGAACAGGCCAGCTGAACTCAAGTACAGCTCTTCCCACCAAAAGCTACAGATTGCATTTATAGTTTAAAACCACATTAATTTACTCTTTAGCAATAGAATGATTTGTACCTCAACTCCCTTCAAGCCCCTCGTGAAGCCTTGTTCTGCTCAGCCTATGAGATCTGATAGTAACATAGGACAAGGCAGAAAAGATGAAAGTTAAACTGATCACACCTTTTTTTTTTGGCAAATTTATATATTCTTTCACTCCAGGCCTCACATAAAGCAGCACTGCTACTATTGGGTTTTTCTGAGACTCCAAAATAAATACACATCCAGAAGAGTTATTCTCATATTTCCAGCTATAGCAGAGGCATCCAGGGTTTTGCTTCTTCTACCTTGGATGTACTTGCCTGTGTTGATTCAGAAGCAGACTAACGTATAGGACCTTAAATTCTGTATGACTCTGTGTAATGTAATGAACACCAACAGACTTTAAATCTCCTGTATCTCATGGGTGCATTTTATTGCATTACATGGCAGAAATCCAAGAAAAAAATTGCAGGGAGGAAAAAAAAAAAAAATTGAAAAATGAAAAATACATTGCTACTGAATTTTCCAAGAGTATCACAGGAATGTGATCTCCTCTTAATATACATACTGATGATCTATTTGGAATTTGTATCCACAGCTATGAAGTAAAAGAAAATGTTATTCCCTCAGAGACCAATTTTCATCTTGCTCTGGAATTCTCATTTAAACATCTCAGAGAATACTTTGCCTTCTCTAGATATTAACTACTATTTGTCTCTGGCTCGAGGCTCATGTCTGTTACTGTATGAGCTACATGGAAACAAATTCCTAATCATATTTCTGACAAAAGTCCTCACAATCTAGTTGGCTGCCATCATCTAATTTCCAGTATTTCACTAGTAAAAATGTAGGAAAGGTTGAGTCTCCTTTTACCCACCATGTGTAACTCCCATTAATGGCAGTTACCATATGTGTGCAGATCAAGAAAATATATTAAGGAGATGAACCACACAGTAAGTGCTGCTGCCATGGCTCACTTTCATATTCCAGAATGTAGATATATGGTGAAGAGTTTGTAACAGTTAAAGCAAATGCCTGTATCCTCCTCTTATGCCAATATCCATCAGGATAAACTAGGCTGAAGTCAGGCTGGGGATCCAGGGGCAATGCACAAGTGAGGCAAAGGCCTGGAAAGCATCACCTGGTTTTACAAAACAAATAGTTCTGATGCTAATAGCCACAATTCAGAAATCCCTAGAGCCTTTCATTGCTGTGAACAGTGGCAATGCAAGTGACGAAATCTTTAACCTATTTGTTCCTACTTAAAGTGGTACCTAAGCACACTGGTGTTTTAGGTTTGGTTTTCCATTGCCTTGTATCCTGCCTAGGCAATTATATCTGAGCACACTGGGTGACATCCTGATCTGGCAGCATTTAATATATGTGCCTTTCCCTTGTGAGCTTATGCGCAAATGACCACAGTCAAATCCATATTTATACTGAATTAGATATTACAAATGTCCAAGATCAAGCCACAGCAATTACCTTAATGATTTTATCTGTCCCTTTTACCTACACTTTCATTAATCCCCACAGGATGTTTTTGGATACAGAACTATATCAAATCAGTGGCATGGCGCAGGTGACAAATTAGATAATAAACAGCTACCAAGAAATGGTAACTTGGTGTTTAGTGTAGGAATAGTTAACTCAATGGATGTGAAGAAATTTAAACACAGATCATCTTGTTTCAGCTAACCATAGAATGAGTTTTGTGTTCTATTCATCACACTGAAGATACCTACTTTTTTTCACAACATCTGTAATTTGCCTGTTGAATGGGGTCAATGTTTTTGCTAAGTTGTACAGATACGCATAATCCAGACTTACAGAGCAAAACTGAAACGCCAAATTAATCTACTCAGGAGGTATCAAAGTACTACAGTTGTTGACTTTTTTAAAAAAATCAGGGTAGCTGAGACTAGAGCAAACCTTGTCTGCAATCGTACACAAAAGAGTAACACCAGAGCAACAGCTTCAAAAAATCAACCGCAAAGACCACAACTGCTGTAAGTCAGCACAGCACCTCTTAGCCAACTGCAGCAGCTCCAATCAAAAGAGCAGAGATCTGTCCTAATAGTAATATTATTGATCTTTTCTTTAAAACACACACTCCTATATACCCAAGATATTCAACGTCCTCTAGGATTATTATAGAGTCATAAGCAACAGCAATAATTATAGTTTGTATTTAAGAGATCTAAATCAATATTAATTAAAATTAGACAACTGTTTGTGAAGTAAGAGGGCCTTGTACTCAAAGGGCACAGTGGCCATTAAATATATTAAGACTTATTACTTAAAAGATTTTAGACAAAGTCAATGCATCTTGTGTCCTAAGGGACAGTTCAATGCCTCAGTAATGTTGTACATTTAACTATAGGTGCCACAATCAAAGGCAAACACAACTAAGTATCAAATGGTTAAATGTTATGTGTCACTCTCTAAAGAAAGAATCTATATTGAAATGCTTAATTAAACTTTTCCAAAAAAAAAAAAAAGGAAAAAATAATTCCATAGCACAAGCCAGCACCAAACAAGCATTTTTTTACTTCATATTAAATAACCTGCATATTAAGTTGCTTGCATTTCTCCTGTTCATTATCATGAAGGCAGCATTCACATTTCTTGATAGACTATTCCTGTTTCCTACCTCTTTTTTTCTTGTCTTATATCAGTCAGTGGAAAGAGTGCCACCACAGGCCATCATTAACCTTCCAAATCTGCCTCAAAACAAATAGTACAAGAGCTCACTAATTTGAAGATCAAAAAGCCACTTGTCCATTATATAATTGGAATGAAAGGCAAAATGTTGCAGTTCTGAAGAGCACAGTAATTACTAGCTGTTAATTGCTCTCTCGTGGTGGCTCACTTTTAATTAAAAAGAACAGCTCGTCGCAGGCCGATAAGCAATGGTGGAGACCACTGGTTTAATCAACAAAGCAGAAAAATTTGTTTCTGCTGCAGCCAACAACAGCTTGAGAAATCTTCAGATGTCCAATTGAGATTAAAAACTGTCTATTTAGTGCAGTCAGATTTTATTTTAACCAAGGAAATGACTATTTGAAGTCTTCAAATGTGAGTGTCCCCACCACATCCCCGCTGGTGCTGCAGGGACTAATCACTGGCTTGTGGTTGTGATCATTCAAGTAAAGAAATTTAGCTACTTTCCTCTTGACTCCATCATTCTTGGGTAATTGGCCTGTCTGAGGTGAGCAGTCATGTTGGGTTTTTTTTTTAAGAAAATGCTTTAAAGTATGGAAGGCCCACAGACTGTGCATTTAATTACTGTTCATATTTCATGCAGTCAAACAGCATTTCATTTAAAAAGAAAATTATTTAGCTACCAAAACCAAAACGCAACACACCCTCCTCCCCCCCAAAAAAATAACTCATATTCACTGTGTTGGGTATTTTGTTCCTTCTTCCTTTAGCAGTTGTATTTATATGCCAAAAATAAATTCAAACTTCAGAGTTAATTCTGTCAGAGCTTTCTGTCTTTAACTCTTTCATCTAATGACAGTCATCTTTAAGGGAAATCCCGTTGTATGTTGCAGTAAAGGTTTACTTAGTTTAGCAGGTTACGTAGGTTAAATGGAACTGTTTTGCCCTGGTTTGCCTTATCTCTCTCTAGCCATGAGCCAGTTTGTACCTCTCAGCAGCTTTCATCCATCCTTCCATTCTCTCCTGCCCTATTCTGCTCCCAGAGGCATTGTACTTAGCCCTTTGCTTTCTTGTATTTATTTGCTTCCGTTGAGTGAAGGGCTCTGCTTCATATTGCGCTCTGCAGACGAGACACACATGTACATAAAACCAAACCTGGCAAACCTTCTAACACCACCAAGCTCCCTGCCTGTCTTACTAGCACTGGGATATGGATGTCTGACAACTATGTACAATCTAATATAGGGAAAAAAGGTATTTCCATTCAACAGGCTCCAGGCGTTATTGTTCTTTTCTGCCTTATTCCCATTAACATCTGGAAATAAATGTCACTATCTGCAGCTATAAGCAGCTTTGGATTACCAGTCAACTTAAGGTTGAACTTTGAGACATATATCTGAGCTGAGTAAACTGTGACTCTCCAGGCTGCCAAAAGAAAGAATATTTTTCTGTTTTCTTTCTCATATTGAGGGAAAAAAAATTGTTTGTCTCCTTACATACACACTCAGGGAAATACATATCTATCCAAATACTTTATTTAGTCTCTGTAGTCTGCTGGGAATCACTTCTTCCCCAGGGAACAGGTGGATTTCTGGTTAGTATTTCTTTTATTTTTAAGGCTTCCTTCTTGGACAAACCAAAAAAATGAGGAAAAATGTTAGCAGAGCCCTTTTTTATTCCTAGCTCCCCTAGAAGTTGCTGTTACTTGGTTGTACAGCCATTCCCAACACAATTACCACCTTCTCATCTTCCTCCCAACAGAGATCTTGGGCCAGAGGTATCAGGAATCCCCCTCCTATTGTTCACTGCTCCCTGGGCAAAGTAGAACAAGAATTTGACTATCAGTTTCAATAGCAGCATGATCTGACCCCTCCAGCCCTAAATTACAGGGTTTAAATGAAAGTTTTGTGCTTGGATGCTGTGAAGGATGTTATCTTGGGAAACTGCCATAGTGTTATTTGAATTTTCAAAGCATCTGCTCTATATATCTAAGGCAGACCTTGTCATATGCCTTTTCATATAGTCACTGATTCATGTTCATGGGCATCTTTTTATTTCTCGTATAAAAACGGCAATTTTGAAAATCCTAATGAATATGGAATCCAGTGTGTTGCATGACATTCTAAGGGAATAAACCTGAAGTATTAGTGTGATCAGTACAGTCCTTTAGCTAATTTAAAACTTACAAGAAAAACATACAGAATGTTTTCAAGCACATGTAGGAAAAAAAAAGAGAATGCTATACATTTTCTTAAATCAGTGTTACCCACAGATATTTATCTAACTTTAAGGTAAAAATAGACAAATTCATCCATGGATAGCCAACCAGTGAGCAAACAAAACTGGACACACACTTTGTCTTACTTTCAGTGAGTTCTACCCTCAGTTATTTATGCACCAGTTAAGGGCTAAAAAATGAGCTATAAATCCTGACTGTGTTATTAAAAAATGATAATTAAAAAAAACAATAAAAATATCTTTGTTTCAGTTACGAGGTTTGGTTTTCATATGTGTGTGCATACATGTGTGTGCATGTATATGCAGTTTATGCATATAAATGTAACCCTAACTATTCTATGATTCCATATCTATATATTCGTATGTATTTTAAACTTTGTCAAACCTGGGATTAAACTGTTGCTTTAACTCTGCTGCAGGAGCCTTCTTCTGCAACCCGCAGCTAGCCCTGCCTGCCCCACAGACGGCATTTATCCACAACCCTTCTGCATGCTCATCTTCCTGAGTGCGCTGCAGCTGCCCCAAGATGCGATAAGCCTGCGACCTCTCCCACTCGCACAGCCGGTAAGGCGAGTCGTGAAGACGTCTTGTCTTTGCCAGCTTTTCTGTCCACACACCCCTTTCCTGTTCCCAGTTTTTGGTGGGCACCTGTCACCACTGTCTCAATTCTCACAGCTTTCTCCCAGCTCCCTCCGCCCCGCTTCGAGGGGCCGGAGGGGTTTATCGGAGGAAACACTTGCGCTCACGGGGATGGCCTCCGCACTGCAGCAGATTAATCCGAGTTGAGTGCACTTCCTTCAGCCAGAGGACACCAATTACCACGACAGCACGGGCAGCACAATGCCGGCGGACATCTGACAGCCCGGATCCCGCCAGCTCTGCATTGTCCTCCCATCAGGCGCTGTCAGTTCCCAGCCTTAATTACATCCTGTTTACAAACACTCGGACGGACTTCAGATGGAGCCTTAACAAAGGTTGACAAAGGTCAGGGCCACGTCACGAGGATGTTATCTGTCTGTGTGCTCTGGCTGATAAACGAGGAGGAGTAGGCGACGTGGGGCTGATTTTGGAGATAGCACAGAAAAATGCTCACCGGGGCCATGTGAAATACCTAAACTTCAGCCCCTTGGCCCAAGAACTCAGCAGTACTGAGGCATGTGATCACATCCAGAATCACACAGGAGTTATATGTACACATACAAAGAGAGCACAGAAACAGCCATCATCAACCTGAAATGGCAGCTGCTGGAGCTCACCAATAAATTGATTGAAATAATAATTAAAACAAACAAACAAAAACCTTCTAAATGTATCTTCTTTCTCAAACCCTGTGTTATAGGAGCAGAAACTGCTGCTCAGAAAATAAATTCTTCCATTTTGCCCAGAGAGATCACCAAGACCATCCATCCTGCTTCCCAGAGCATGTGCAGGGATGAGGACAACCTTCAGGTTTCCTCCAGCCACAGAGAAACAAGGGCTGAGATTGGTCAAGCCAAGTTTCCTCCAAATTCGTATGTCCCCATGCTGTATTCTCTCATATTGTCCTTGTCTTATGGACATGGGCTTTCATGCTCTCTTTGGTGCCAGAAAGAAAGACTTCTTTGTGGGAAGCTTTATAGCTTCCTAGGTACACAATTATATTAACCAATGCTAGGATCTTACCTTACATTTTCACAGTTTGCACAAATACTTTGTTCACTACAACTTCTCAATGTTCAGTGTGGATAAGACACAAAGGGTAAAACACTGGGAGTATTTGACATTTACAACTCAGTCTGTGCATAGGAGAGCAAAGGAAACCAGGCATCTCTATAAACCAGGGCTGTCCGTTTGACATCAGATTCCCTCCTCCAGGATCTTCTTTCTCCATCTGGAGAAAGATGAGCACAGATACGAATCCAATTTTGTCTATAATGAGTGTGTACAGGAGTCCAGCAGCTGGATCAATACCAATACTGATATTACAAAGTTAACAATGTAAGAGCTTGTCAGCCTGACCTATCCTTTTATCTGTTTTCAGTTATTCCCACGTCCTAATTAATGAACCCCAAAGTGCACAGGATCACACATTAATAGCCATTAAAATTAAAATCCCCATCTGTTATCATATTTCCCCACTCAGAAGAAATTGGATTAACCACATAATAGTAGTCAATAAATGGTGACTGCCATCAAAGCTTCATATTTCTGCAGCATTACACTCATGAACTCTGTGAAACAATGGGCAGAAGTTGCTGTGTCAGTGACTGAGTAGAGGCACCAAACATCGGGGAACCAGCTCAGCATCCCCTGTTTGAACAGGAAAACATCTCTGACAAAAGTGCCCTCTGCCTGCCCAAGGGAGAATATATCCTTACCAGTTTTCATTATTTGGGGGGGGTGGGGTAACAAAACTACTTTTGATTTGGCATCAGATTTGATTCTTCTTGGTGAAAAAAATTTAAATGCAAGATAATGGCAAAACTTACCACTACCAGCACGGAGCCATGGCCGTGAGTGCTTTGGGGCCATACTGCAGTTTTGAACTTGCCCTCAGTTACTCAAAAAAACCTACTTAAACGAAAACAATTTAGCATTTAATTCTATAAATAAATGGTAAAACCAAGGACAAATGGGTATCTGTTTTGGCATCTCTTATCTCTCACCAACTGCTAACAATTTATGGTAAAAATTTGGTACCTCACTGTCATGGTTTAAGCCCAGCCAATGACTCGGAACCATGCAGCCACCCACTTACCCCCCAGCCCCCCTTCCTCCAGGACACTCACTTTAAAAGGTTCAGAGCTAGGGACTGAATGCTACCAAAATGCAATCCAATCCAAAGTCAGTACACTCACACTTACTAATCCAAATAAGCACATTCAGGAAAAGGAAATTCAAAACTAAAAAGAGGAGTGGAAGGGATAAGCTTAAAATATTTGACAATCTAAGCATAGAAAAGTTGAATATTTAAATAAAGTCTGCAAACTCACTACTAATTATGTATGCTCAGAAATCTCCTGGCTGGTCCTAACCATTTGTATGGATTTTGCTTTTCCCACAGAGCAGCAGAGCATCACAACTTCTTGGGTGCAGAGATAAACCTGTCATCCTATGCAGGGACACAGCTTATGCCCTCAGTGATAAATCAGTAGATAACAGAATTACAAATGGCACTATGTGGCATTAATTATTTATCTATTTACTAAATAGGCAGAGAGGAAAATTATCTCAAAAGTTTGAACTAGCATTTCTGAACCATTTCTAAATGGGTGACTAAAGACATTTTCTTTCCTCTTATCTCGGCGCCAGAGGAAGCAGTCTGATTTTCAACAATGCAGAGCAGGACAGCAAGTCTCTTGACTTGATGCTTAATAGTTTTTAAACCTAAGCACTTGTTCAAGCCTATCCACAGCTGCTTAGGAGACTAACCATTACTGCATATTTCTGACAACATAACTCTATTTATGTAAAAAGCAAGGTCAGTGAAAGCCTGGGGATGCTGTCTGTGAGCACTCACTCCACCTTGCCAGAAAATTAGGCTACTTTGCTCCATGAAAGCATCACTACACAATCAAGCATGATTTTGCAGCTAATAAAACAACAGTCTCTTCCTTTCTCTGCTTTGTAAGAGTCAGCCTCTCTATGCCTCATGTTCCAGACAACACACCAGTGAGCTGCTGTTACTGCAGAGCTGTGTTTAACATCATCTTAATTAATCCAAATCCCTACAAGTTGGCCAAGTTTTCAAGGGAGAAACGGCCTCAGCAGTCGTACAGCTCTACATCTGGGAAAACCCAGACATTAATGCACATACCCAATCCAGTACATCTTGTTTTCTCTACAGCTGACCAATACAATATAGGAATTGTATTTGGGCTAGAATAACAACATGCTCAAAATCACCTGAAGAAGCTGCCAGCAGCTACAGAGCCGAAACAGCAATCCTGCAACTTTCTGTAACTTAACGCTTAGAGTTCACCATCAGCTCTGGTCTGAAGGATAACTGCTCCTCTAACTGGAGCCTCTTTGCCTTTATGTACCAGACATGAGCCAGAAAACAAATAGAACTGATTACATAGCTTGTAATTTGCTCAAATTCATGAGCTTTGGGTATATGTAAAACTTGAGCTGCTGTACTGGTATAAATACAACACAACATTACTGGCTTCACTTGAATTTATCATAACTTAAACCAGAAAGAATCTGCCTGTTATTATTGTTGTTGCTATATTGCTATGCTCTCTTTTTTTTTTCTGTTTGCTGTTCTCCTTTTTTCTTTTTTCTTTAAAGTCTACCAAACATTTTATAGACATCTTCCTCACAGCTTCCGGAAGGGTGCTCCATCTTAAACTGGACAGCAACACTGACAGAAGGGATTGATATTTTCTTTTCATTTGCAAGTAATAAAAAATGAACATTTCACTTCACATGAAACCAGAGTACTGCCTTAAAAGTGTTTGCTTAGCTATAAAAACAGTTACTCTTTTGCCAGACCCAGAATCAAAGCATTTGTATTTATGTGTTTCCTTTTTTCATCAGTAAATCCAGTATTTTTAAAGTCTATCAGTTTTAAATTCTTATTGTTGTAAGGATTGTTTTCCTCCAAATCCCCTGAATGATACAGCTGTGCCTAGTCTGCTGGGCAAATTCTTGACAGCATTGCAAGGTCCACAGCTTGTGTTATCATCTGTGCTTCCACAGGGAACACTAATAAGGCTGCAAAGGATTAAACCTGGAGCTAGCTGCAACATTTCTAAGTGTTTTCCTTTGGCATGGAGTTTCTTCCATGCCAGGGCATCATTCAAAGATGTATCAGAGTTTTGACAGCTCTTTTAGGTAACAGCCTCTGAAATCCACAACCCCCTAGTTATTTCTAATCAGAAAGACAGATTGAATTGAAAACTGTGCTCAGGTGCAGATGCTGTCATTGCCATGGAATTCGATTTTACAAACTTGGTGGCAACATTTTGGGTTGTTCCAATGCAGAACAAGACTAAAGTTTAAATCATCGAACTTGTAAATTAAAATAACTGTCCTCCATTTGGCAATAGATAATGCCTTTGCAATCAGAAAGCCAAAGTTGCCAATGCAATAAAGCACTCATAGATCCAGAAAACATCAAGAAAGCAATTTCACATTACAGACTGGGAACAACTAAAGGATTTATTTTTACACCAAATGATATTGGTAGCCCTCAAATATATTTTGGGGTAACATTTTCATTTGGGTCACAAAATAAAGATTAAAAACAACAACCCACCATTGCAGAAAACTTCCTTTGTGCTTTCCCCATTTCCTGTGTTTGAGCATTTGAAATGTAAATTGGTTGAGGTAACCTCCTACAGTCATAGTCTGCTCCAATGTCACCACTAGAAGGTGCTTCCTCAGGTGGAAGATAAAAGGTGCCCTCCAAAGCAGCTGTGGGTCTCTGGGAACCAGGTCACCTACACATGGGCTGCAGGTTGTTCACTGCCACAGCCCCGTGTCTTGCTCAGAAGCCAGTCCTTCACTTCATCTATGACCATTTACAAAGCACCTCTGACCGAGGTATCCTTGTTAAAAAAAGGTAGAAGGAAAGTTCAACAAAAACCTATTACAGGGGTCTCAGCAACAGCTGGATGAGCACATTTGTTTTTAGATGTTTGTCCCCAAGCCATGGATTGGCTTGTTTGGAAAAAGTGGGAAAAGCAAAGGGTAAACCTTTCTCCCTCTGACAAAGATACCCTGCCAAAGAACCTCTCAGCTCTTTTCCATGCATGTCTCTGTCATGTCAGAGCCCAGATACTTGCCCTTATTTTGGCAGCACTATTTCTCTTTCTTCATCCACTGGCTTCAAGAGCATGGGGTTGCTCCAAGGGAAGGGAGCCTGGCTCCCAGCAGCTGGCAGCTCCCCATTCGGAGGGAGGTGACATTCATAACCCAGGTTTGAAATATTAAAGTCGCAGCTGACTCAGAGGCACTCTGTGTTGCACAGGACATGATAACATAGCAGAATTGCAACCCTGAAACTGTCACTAGAGGATGACATCGGAGATAAGAAAGTACAGTATTACAGGGCTATGTTAGCATAGGAGGAAATCGATTCAGGCAGACAAGCTAAATTTATTTACTTTATTGATTTTAAATTTTACATGGACTGCAATATAAGTAAATCTTTCACAGCAATTCTAAATCTTGAAACCTATTGTAAATAACTAAAAAAATTCCAATGTTCAGAATAACCATTTCTTTGTACTGAAAGTGCATTATTCTTAAAGCCCAGGACAAAATATTTTGTAATGAAGACCTTAAATCTACCTTGGCAGTCAGCATTGATATTTTTGCTAAAATAAGAACCTGCTTTTGGTGGTTCAATATAACACAGACATTTTTTAAATTATTATTTTTTTTTGGTGGGTAGGAAGGAAAGGGAAATTGTTCCTGTTGTATTAAGTGATGACAGTATACAGGGCTTTGATCCCACAGTTCATTGTAGAAAAGCAGGTGAGCACTAAACAGCACAGGTAGAGCCTTGTGCACAGAGCTAGCTGCAGGCATTGGAAAGACATGTGATGGAGGGCCAGGGCAGTGAATCTCAGCACACGGGTTAAGGTACCAAGTGCCACAACAAAATCTCCTTGCTTTATTTACTTAAGAGGTCCAAGTCCAGGCACCAGGATGACAGAGACTAGAGGGAAAAGGTTTTACTTTGGATTTTTCTCCCATCCCTATCCAAAGCAGTGGCTCACACCTGTTTCCAACCCCACTGGGGACAAATTCAAAAGCATCATGACACATGTGAAAAAAATGTGTGATCTCCTCTAGTGCTCAACCTGGTTGATGCAGAAGGTTGATGCCTGAAACTCCTGGCCTGGAGTACATATCTCTCCATGTGGGCAGGCAGTAGAGATCCCAGCAGCGATAAGGAATGCTGGGCAGTGGCCAGCCCATGAGGGCAGGGCACCTCCTGAGGCAGCCCAAAGCACTCACAGAAGGAGGGAACAGTGCAATGCCATGGAGACGGGAGGTGGAATGAGCAGCCCTACAGCCCAGCTTTCCCAAACTAACCCTCTCTGCACCAGCTCCACACTTTAGATATGCTTATTAAATAAAGAAACTCTCTCTAGCTATTCCAGGCAGCTGAACCAGCAGATGCAGATTCACAGCAGCACTTTTTGCCAGAGGTGCTCAAGACTGCACAGCCATGGGAAGTCTTCCAGAAACTCCACACAGAAAAGACTTCCCTACTCCAAAAAATTGGGAAGCATCATGTATTTGACACACTTATACAAATACTATGGATATACAGCCATAACACAATATCCCAGACAGACAAGGATACCAATGAACAGAAACTGCTCCCTCATCCTTTAACAACAGGGAAAAAATGCAGTGATGTTGACAAAAGCACTCATCCAGTGAAGTTTTCTCCCCTTGGGCCTCTTTTTTCCCCTTCGTTGTTGTTGTTTTCTAAACTAATCCATATTACCTGTGCTTTTTGATTTCATTATGTTAGATGCTATTAATCTGGATATATGATTTCAATGGTGAAGAGATGGAATTTGTCATCAACAAAAGGAAAACATTATTTTTAAAGGAGTGAAAGATTAATGTTCCACCACGGACTACTTAAACCCACTACAGCAACAGCACTATAATATTAATCCAACATTGATGGGTTTTGCATAAGGCCCATAATTAAACATTTTCTTTTCAATACTTTATAGAATCCCCATCTGTTTTTAATGGCATCATTTTGATGTTTTTCTTAATAATTCTGGCAGCCTGTTCTTGAAGCTTCAAGTTTGTTGGGTTTTTTTTTGTTCCTAATGTCTTCTTCTACAGTGGCTGTATTGTGCCAGCACTGAAGGCAGCTTTGGAAACCCTCAGTTCTGCCATGTGCTGCTGTCTCTCCCTGCATTCCTGGGCAGCGTAAGGCACAGCAGTGCTCTGTGCTCTTGCTTTGCATGCTGGCTTTCGTTAGCACTTACAGCAGATGTAGGATACTGCAACTGGATAGTGGAAATATTTGCTCCTTCCAGTCTTTGTCTGGGCAGCTAGTCTGCTTCTGCAACCCCTTCCCTCCCTGCACTGCGGTTTTTCCTCCCAGCACAGCGAGCCCTGACTAAAGGCCCCATTGTAGCACCTGTAAATAAAGAAAGAAATAGCCAGGCTCCATAGAGTCATAGAATACCAGGTTGGAAGGGACCTCAACGATCATCTGGTCTAACCTTTTCAGGCAAAGCATGACCTAAACTAGATGTCCCAGCATCCTGTCCAGTCAAATCTTAGTGTCCAATGTTAGGGAATCCACTATTTCCCTGGGGAGATTGCTCCAGTGGCTGATTGTTCTCATGGTGAAAATTTTTCCTTTTGTCTCCAGTCAGGATCTCCCCAGGAGCAACTTGCACCCATTAACCCTCTTCTTTTCCATATGACTCTTTGCAAAAAGGGTCTCCATCTTCTTCATAGCCATCCTTTAAATACTGGAATATGGTGATAAGGTCTCCCCTGAGCCTTTTTTCCTCAAGGCTGAACAAATCAAGTTCTTTCAGCTTTTCTTCACATTAGATAAATCACAGAGATGCAGCTTAGCCACAGTGGCTTTCCTCTCTACACTAACGCACAAAATATCCTGTGAAGGTTGGGAAAGGCATTCCCTCTCACACCACTCTCGTCTTTAGGTTTGAAATGGGGGGGAGTAACATCAGCCTATGGCACAAAAGCCAATAGTGTGAGAGGTTTAAAAGATCTACCAAATTACCCAATAGAAAAATGGAATGTGAACCTGGCAATGGCTTCTGCTACATGCCATTCTTTCTATGAGCAATGTAGAGATTTTATTGAAATAAACAAAATAAAGAATGCTCCTGTCCACCAGAACCTTAGAGTAAAAAAATAAAATCAAGAAATAAAACAATTTACATCTTAGGTATTTTTTATTAACTAATGCTAAATGGCTTGAATTGCTGCCCAAAATTTAATGATTTTCCAACAGAACATTATGAAAATATTTTCATTTTTAGCAAAATTTCAGCTTGAAATCTTTTTGCTCTCAATATTTCTAGCTCTTAGACTATGCTACTTCTCTCTCCAATATTTTTGATTCTTTTATATTAAATGTATATTTGGTGACCTCCTGTGGTTCCCATGGATTAGAACGGAGGAGCAGGATGATTAATGGCTTCAGTTTAAATATTTTATACTCTCTGTAAAAACAGTACAGACTGATGGATGTGTACATTGCTATTTTCATTTCAGCGTCAGGGTCTCCTTGATTACATTTTCCTCTTATTTTTATCCCACCACCAACATTATCAACATCTTTTCCCATAGAAAAGGAACTCGAGGACTACTGGCTCCCAGGTTTGGTGCAGACAGGATTCCCACACATGAACAGATACTGCCCTAATCGGGGCTTTCAACCTTGAGGAGCTTTTAAGTGCTTTAAGTGTATTATAATGGTCTCCTAGTCTCAGGACAGACAGATGTGAACCACAAAACTGAAATGTTTCATCTTTTGGCGCCTTTCAGTATGTTCCATGCTGTGCTTCAAGTTTGCTGAAAGATCAGAATTACTTCAGTTCTAGGTAATATAAACAGAGTGATCAAAAACATTTAATTATTCAGGGTCAGCAAATCTGGAGAATCTAATAGCAACAGACAGAAATAACCCTTCCAACCACTCTCATTTTCATTAACTGTTATAAAACAGAGAACTGTTTAATTACCAGAAAATATCATAGCAAAAAACCCCAGCATCTTCCCAAGAGTCTTTCCCAGTCCACTTAAATGTATTTGGCACTACTGCAGAAAATTTTCAGTAGATACAAGCATACAATTGTACACACAAACACACAAATAGTTCAAATCCTTATCTTAAGCCTGTTTCAGATCGACTACTTGAACACAGGAGCAGCCTTTCAAAATGCACCGTATCAGGAGACTTTCACACGTTATTTCTGTACCTGTCACCCTGAAATGTGATGATGAGGATGATCCAAATGGAAATGACAAAAGAAATGGTTTCCCTATTATTTCCCCTCTTTAGCTTCACATTATGTACAGGTGTCTGGATAGCACGCTTCACAGCACAGGGGCACAAATTTCCCCCCATTGGTTTTCTTTCTGCTGAGGAAAGGGACGAAGCAGAGACATCTCCCAGCTTGCTGATCTTCCTGTAGAGGTGGCTTTGTGTAAACAAATACAGAGCTGGCAGAAGTACATGACCCTATTGTGACTGACTACGTGTGCCTCAGCAACAAAATATGCATTCAGAAAGACCCCAATTTATTTAGAAACTAACACGGGAGCAGGAAAATGTAATTCCAACTGGGATTCACACACTGTGATGATAAATAGACCTGGATTACAGCAGTATCCTGATGACACCCAATTCTCATGAAATCACATTAATTACATTCATTATGTGTAATAAGAATGAAAGTCTTGCCAGTTAACACACTTAATGTGATGTTTTCACAGGGATGGTTTTACAAAGCTGAAAACAATTATCAAACCAGTCAGTGGAAAAGAAGACATTAAATACAACATGGGAATGATAGTTGGGATCAGCTAGTGTTTTACAAGATGGCTATAAGTCCTTATTCTGTAGCTGAGAAAGTAAGTTGCCATGAAAATTAAAGAAAAAAAAAAGAAAAAAACACAACAGAAAACCTATAAAACAGTGTCACTTAGAGGGGAAGTGGGAACTGATATAAATATAATAGAAAAGAGGGAAGCTAACAGTCATAAATGTTAATTTGAAGCTATAAATTATGGAAATTTGCCAGAGGAAAATAACGACACAAGAAAAACTCAACTACAGTAGGAACAAAAGTGATCTGAATTATGGTGCAAGTTAATGGTCAAAATTAAGGTACAAACGCAAGAAGTGCTCAGATATGCCTGCAAAATATTTTGGGAAAAATGTCATATCACGTATACTTAATGATGAACCAATCTCAAAATCACCCAGAAGGGAATTCAATTGCAGCTATGAAAGCCAGATTATTTTTTAATATATAGTCTTATCCAAACAATTTGGAATGTGGATTGCTAAGAAGAAAGTGGCAGTTTCAGAGGACTGAAGGAAATCCAGGCTGGTTCTGGTACCAGTGGTGAGCCAGAGGGAGCAGTCAAGTAAAGGCAGATTGATTTGTTATCAGAGGAGACAAATTACACTACTATTATTTCCTTAAACAACAGTGTTTTCTTCCTCAGGAATTAAAGTAATATATTCATAGTTAATGTTAATTGATGTGTCTTTAAAGATAATAGAGTCTATCAAAGTAAATGAAATCTTCTTTTACGTGATTATAAGTAAGTTTATCTGACAAAGGTAGTTCAAGTCACATAATAAACTACTGAAAAGATTTGGCTGGATAACAGTTAAGCATTTATATTACAGCATAAATCCTTGGATGGTATTTTTAGAGATTGAGATATGGAGACGGCTTTACGAGCAAATTATTATATTTTATCTGATAATGGAATTAAAGAATGATACAAAATACACACAAATAAAAAGCTACAAATAGGAAATCATCATTAAGTAACTCTAATTCCCCAACACTACTATAAGACTCATTTTCTGGCACTATCACAGTTTTTGATTAATGATAATAAAGAAAAGCATGACTAATATTTAGAACAGTATGCAGAAGATACAAAACTTGGAGTTGTGAGTAGGGAAGACACCAAGGGTGCAGAGGAATTGGGCTCCCCTGAAAGACCTGCAGCAGCATACTGACCTGCCTGTGATACAGCAATGATAACATCATGGTGGCACCAATGCAAACACTCCTGGAAAACAGCCATGAGGTTTGGCACCTCCAGTTTGAGAAAGAGTGTGGAATCTTAGAGAGGATTCAAAAGAAAAGCAATAAAAATGACTAACATATCAGAAAGCGTGCCTTTATAGTGAAAAGCATGGGGAGCAGTTTCTTTAGTTTATATAGAGGGTAGGGGGGCAAAAAGATCACAGTGGTCTGATTATGGAGCTGAAGTAAGTAGATGCATAATAAGAGTAGCGGCTGGAAGCTGGAGATGCTACAATGAGGGATACGACCAAGAATAATGGTTAGAAAAGTTCACCAGATGCTGTGCTCACTCAGCAGCAGGATTCACTGCTTTCCTTAGACAAACGCTCTAGTTCAAGCAAGTATTAACGTAAGGAGACTATTGCCTGCATGACGCAGAATATTAGGCTGGAAGAGCACTGGTCCCTTCCAATGTCAGGACAGATGTGACTTCAGGATCGCTATCTGGGGTCTTACCTCATGTCTATTAAAAGAAACTGGAGGAAGCACATAGAGTTATTAGTAAGCGATTATATAAATCTGCCTGATAATGGAACCAGCTTTCTTTGTCTGATTAAGATCTGGAACTGTGGCTGTGATTTATCTTTTTTATACTATTCTCTTCCCCCAGGCTCCAGGTCACAATGGTGGCATTGCCACAATTTATAGCGCAGGCTGCTCGGTAGAGACGTAGAGCTTCCCTGACATTTTCTTATTTAGACCACCTGACTCGCCTTGTTTTCACTCTGTTTTCTGTAGGGGTGAGGATTCCTTGCCGTTCTCTGATATGAACACATTTCATTTTCTAATAAGCTGAATAAGAAGAAAAGAGAATTTTCACGTTTTTGATTTTCCTATTAATCTGCAATACTGTGTGGACAGGAATTAGCAGCTTTTGTGAAACACTTCATTCTGGTTACCAGATTTCTGACAGAGGGTAAACTCCTTTACAGCTAGAGGAGAAATGCACCCCTCTAGCCACAGCCTTGTAATTCCTAATGAACCACTTAAACTGTATTGAATTTATCACAGTTTCATGGTGGAGGGGTTAAATCACAAAAAGAGTCCTAAACAGGAGTACTTGCACAGAGCATCCCTCGCTTCCCACAATCAAGACAGCACTGCTAACCTCCATCATTCAAATTCACTCGGCAAGGAATACAGCTTAATTGGTTTTAGTTTGTTTTTTTTTTTTTTGTTGTTATAAATGCATGCTGGATTCTAATTTTTTTTTCCTTCTTATTTGGGAATGTTTTGGGCTCACACTTCCCAGCTTATCTTTGCTACCACAAAGGCTGGAAGCCTTTTTATTTTTTTCTTTCATAAAAGATGACATTGTCACTTAATCACAATACTGAAGGAAATGGGCTTTGAGAAAACCACCAAATATGGCAAGACTCATCGCCAAGGCTCTGGTGGAGGATCTGCTCACTCCCTGGGGCACCCGTGTTTTCAGATTGGCCCTGGCATGGTGCACCACCATCACCTCTGCAGCATCTCCAATGTCCAACCCAGCCATGGGAGCAGGACCAACAACCTCAGCTCTGCACCAGCCACCAACTTTGCCTACCAAGCACAACACTGTTCCTGCAGCCCAGTCTGCAGCTGCCTAGCTTGTCTGCATGATACCAGAGAGCTGAGGTTCACTGTAAACAGAAAGGTTTAAATCACTGTCTTCTAGTTTCTGGAAGAGGACAGTGAAACTTTGGAAGTTACTCTCATAGTGGGACCATAGCTAGGATTATTCCATTTGGATGGCGTGCTATTTCCAGGGTGTCAACCATAAGAAAGCATAAACACTGCTGTGCTCAGTCCATGGTGAGGGGAAATGCAAGGTTACTATTTTCTAACCATAAAGTAAGATTCTGATCCCCAAATTGACATTCAAATTAACATTCGTTTGACCTTTTTTTTTTTTTTCTTTTTTTTTACTGCTACTGCATTGTGAGCAGAACAACATCACCTGCAGCAAGACAGTCCATGATGTGGTGGAACTTATACTATGAACAAAAAGAATGAAAGAGAGCAGAAGTTTTGTCTTCTCCTCCCAGGCAGCAAATGGAAATGAAGAGGCATCCAGGACAGCTATCATAGAGAGCAAGGCACCATAATCCCACCATCACCCAAAAGCTAGTTGCCTAATTTCAGGTTAAGAGCCTGAAAAACACCTCTGGCTCTCTCATTTCTGAATCATCAATTACTGCCTACACCAAAGCTGTTCTTTGTCAGAGAACAGGGGGAAAAAAAAAAAAATCCACAAACACAAAATGCCCACATTTCTCCTCTCCCATTCTACTTAAGGGCTGTTGCTTACCCTGGCAGGATTGCTGAATCACTTGGAGTATTCAAGTCCTGCACTAGCCAGGAGAAACTCTAATGTCATGCCCATGGAAAAGGGGTACTTTTCAGGGTACAATTAGAATTATCTAGTAATATTATCTGGGGTCAGAGTTGTTGATATTTGATGAGGTTTTTGTTCAGTTCATTTCACCTTGCTGTAAATTCATTTTGCAATTCTGTTGTCAGCAGCTGGCACCCATAGTTGGGTGCTGTTAAGAAAGCCCAATAAAATAGATATTCCTTCAGATGTTTCTCATGACTTCATTTTATCACTTAAGCAAATTGTTCCTCCGCACCAGGCACACTGTAGGGAAAATCCATGCTCTGACTTCTGAGATGATTAAACTTTGTTCCAAGACCTCAGTTTTGCAAAACACTTAAGCACTGCTTAACTTTAAGCACATGCCTAAGTCTATCCGTCTTTATTTTTTTCCTTCAAGAAAAACCCTGAAAGCACACAATTAACCATGAACAGGTGCTTAAGTCCTATTAAAGTCAACAGTGCTTTCAAATGTCAACGGAATTTAAGAACATGCTTAAGTGTATCATTGAATAGGAGTCCTAATGCGAGAAAAAAGAACAGGTTTTGTCATTGTCTTGGCAAAAGCCATAAGAACACACTTGCAATTCAGAGGATTTTCTTTGTCTGTGGCACTCTGCCTACTCTGTTACTAAAGAATTTGTAAAGAATGTTCCTGCATTACTCAACCCTCTCACATTTATCGACCATATTTCCCATATTAATAATCCTTAGTATAATTACACTTTCCCCCTCCCCTCTGCCACTCCAAAAATCTCAAACATTTGTTTAGTATCACAATGTCCCAGGCTGGAAGGAGTGGACACAGAAGAATTAGGATTAAAAGGTGACATCTGAGGTATGCTGAGGTCTGAGGTTTGCACAAAGTCACAAGGAGATTTGGGAAGAGTTGGGGAGATGATATATTTGCCCCTACACCACAGAGTCATCTTTTTCCCCTGTTACAGCAAAGTAGCACAGGCTGAAATCAGAGGAATCAGTAAAGTTAGATAGTTGTCGGTTTTATTTGCATCTTTACCTCCACCTTTTTCTTCAGGTTACTGCAATGGCTTCTTTATTAAGCTGTGGAGCAATTCCTAAACACACACCATATGGTCCAAACCGTGGCTGTGAGGGTGCTGTAACAGATGAGGCTGTGCTTGCACACTGTGCCCTGTTTCAAATCAATTACTTTGGCTTGCAGTTAAGCAGCACGCTACTTTTAGAAACTGCACTGTTTTTAAGATGGCTCCAGCTTCACAATTAACCAGAGAAACCTTCACTGATACTGCAGTATTTCATGTTAGTCTCATGGTAACCTGTTACAGATCTCATGCACTGCAGGAAACATTCCCAAAAGACATTTCCTTGTAAAAGACTGATCTTCTTTCCAGTCAAATGCATTGTCTTCTAAGAAGCGACTGTATGAGTAAGTTGGCTGCAACATCTTGTCAAAAGACACCTATCTTCAGTTCTTTTCAGTATTCATATATGGAAATATGTGAAGTACTTGAAAAAAACAGTGCTTTTTATATTACTGGCAGTGACATACCATATAAAAAGATATTAAAACAAATTCTGACCAACTGGTAGTAGATTCAGTAACAGACTACAATGTAACCATTGTAAAGAATTCCACTTTCCTTTATAAAGTGCTCCACACTGTAAAGTGGAGAGCATGGAAATCTTACATTGATTGAGTCGCACTGGACTTGAGATCCATTGAAAAACTTCCAAATGGTAAAATATTAGAAATACTATTTTGAAATATTTACCAGTTAAACACTAAAACACTAAAGTACTGTTACTGGCTGACCTTCTCACAGCAGTTGTTTCTGTTGTACTTTTGTAGAAGCAGCCAAGAGTTTAAGGGAAAGAAAAAAAACAGCAAAAGAAAAAAAAAAAAAGCTTATTTTCAGTCTAGCTACCACCCCTGACCTGTGCAATAACATCATAATGGAAGAATAATCATTGTAAACAATACCCATGGGAGTTTGCTGGCTACAGCAAAGGACGACTGCAGCCAACTTCATTGCTTTTCTTTACTACATCATTGCATTTTTGTCTGCGTATGGATAAGAAGGTTCCACTCAATGCTGGTTGATGGAAAGTGCTAATTGTTGACACATTAGCTAATTGTTATGATTGCTTCTTAACAGTTTGTGTCTAGGAGTCCAGATTTCATCCACCAAAGTGTGAAGATTCTTTATAGCAACAAGTGCTGTGAAAACATTCACACAATGAGGTCCTAATCTTGTGGATCTCTCAACCCAGTGACAGCCTGGCAAAAGTGCTGTCAAAGTGCAGACACTCAGGAAAAAAAAAAAAGGAAGAAAAACTAACTCCGTCGTCCACCCCATATTTCAGACACATGTCATCTGTTGTTATCATTAATGATCTGTTTTTACAAATAGAGTACCACTACGGAAAAATGAGAGCAAGCCAATCAAAATAAACCCAGCAAACCCCATAATTGTCTACTGACAATCTGGGCTGCTTGGGATGTAAGATAATGTGGGTGTATTTAATGCAGAAATGCATTATGTGCCACGCTTTGCAACTGCCCTGTTAACTCCAGACCTTGATACAACACAGAAAGGCTGGGCTAATCGTGGCTGCATTCTCTTGAACCCTACCTAAGCTCAGGTGTTAAAGAACCACATGGACAGAAATCCTGGCACCATAAAAATCCATGACAAAACTCCCGTGATTTAAATGGGAGCAAGATTTCACCAATTATGTTGCCTTGGGGGAAAAAAATAATTAATTTAAAAAAGCAAAGAAACAAAAAGTCTACAATTCTGGGCAAACACAGGGCTCACGTGAGAACAATTGCTCCCATCAGCATGGCTTTTCTGGCTCAAGCAGTGTCTTCTCTTATCCATACACCAGTAAGGGCAAAAGAGACCAGCTATGTTCCTACTGTTTATACCAGAGTCACTCCTCAAGGCTTTATTTGAGGAGACCCTGTTGCACCAAGGGCTGCAGATAAAAAGCAAAAAGGCAGCCTTTGCCCATATCATGAGAACTCGTGGTGCTTTGCAACAGCACAGCTTCTGCTCTGCATTTCTTTGGTGGCTTACATCATGCTGTGGGAGATGGCTCAGACTCCAGCACACTTCCTGCTCTCTCACCGTTGTGCCTTGCATATGTGCCTTTCACATCCAGGAGCTTCTACCAAATTCATTTAAATTACATGCACCAGAAGTAGAAATGTCCCTTCTACCCCACACTTCAGTAGAAACAGCTTCTGCAAACACAAGAGAAACTCTTGATGCAAAAGCTTTTTGAACTGACAAAGAAATACATCAAGTGGTGGCCCCAGGTACATTCAAACTGCAGATGGAGCAAAAGCAAAAGATGAAACCTTAAGATGTCACCTCATTTAACTGAAAGACTCTTCAGATGGCACGTTAATATCACATCAAACCATACAGAACTCCAAAATTCACTCTGCAGGTGTCCAAAGATCTAGAAGTTGTAAGGTTTTGTCCTATATAACTCATCTTTACAGACTTTCACTATATTCCAGCATTAAATATGCAATATCCCTTGTAAAAGGGAGCAAGAAAATCCCTTCTGTCTCCCCGAGCCTCTTGAACTTTTGGGCCTGGCAAAGAGAGAGCATGCAGGGCCACTAGTCTGCTTCCTCCATCCCTGGGGCAGGGCGGCAGGAAGTAAGCTGGGAGCAGATTACGCTTTGGCCCGACTTTTCCCACTCGTTGGCGGGAGCTGCTGAGTGAGAATGGGGGCAGATGCATAGTGCTGATAAAAGCCTTCAGCAAATTCCCATCCTCTCCTTGCGAGGAGAGAGGAGGAAGTCACAGGGCAGTTGTAACTCCCAGCCGCCCTGAGAGATAGCACAGAGCTGCTGGGACCGACTGATGTATGCCCAAAGGAGAGCGTGCGAGGTCCCAGAACCAGGGTTGCTGCTCTTCATTGGGTTGCAAAATCAGATCCTATATTTAATCGTCAAGTCTTTTTGCATCAACTCTCAAGCCATTCCACCCTAAAACTGGGTCAGTCTGCTCAGTGAAAGCTATAAACACTGAATGCTGCATGCACAACACTGCCAAGAGAAAAGAATTACCCATTTATATTGGTAATGTGAGAAGTAAAAAGTTTTTAAAGAACCACATTTTGGAACAGAACCAGAAATTTGGAAATTATGAAAATTAGCTTGATTGTCATAACTTTACCAATTCTAATAAGAAACATAGATAAAGGTTTGCAAGTCATCATAAAACTAGAGTGTAGCATAAGAATCTGTGACTCTTTACTAGCCTTCATAATCTGCACTGCAGGCAAGCTGAAAGATTTCAGATTCCTATAGTGTGTTTCCTAAAGAAGGCTCTCACCTGTAAACACATATGAGGGGGAGGGAAACAAAACAAAGAGATTATGTTGGTGACAGAAAAAGACAACAGAGAAATCATGTATTCTCACTGGGAAGCTGTTTCTGTGTGATGCTGTGTAAAAGGACCCTCGGGCCAAAGACAACTGTGCACATAACCTTCCAAAGGGGGAGAAATCACACAGACTTTCAGATCCAAAAAGACTTGTACTTCAATGTAAGGAAGCCACATATCTTTGCAAAACTATTTATTTTTTTATTTTTCTTTTTTTTTTTTTTTGCTTGTAAAAACTAAAGTTAACTGCTGGAGTAAAAAACACTGACCTTAAAAAGAAGAGAAATGAAAGTCCTAACTCTATTTGCAGGTACTCTTCAACCCTCAGCACATCACATGGTACTCAGGTGGCAGAGCCTGTGGAACATCCCACAGACTGCAATGCTCAGTCCCAGGTGTGCCGCCATCCCATGCCTAGACATGGCAAGGCAATCCAAGGTCAACCTATCAATCTACAGTTTGGATTTCCTGACTTTTGTTAGCTTAGTCATAGTTTTAATATGACTAAAATAGACTTTTCTATATTCATCTGAAACATCTTGCAGATGCCAGCCAACGCTCTGGTTCAAATGCTTGTGAAAACATCGTAGCAGGACCACTACTCCGTGGGACAACTGACTCATGCAATAGCCACGACACTATCTGGGTCAGGAACAGCAAACAAGGTGAATGAGGTAAGAGAGGTCATTCTTCATAGCAATGGTCTCAGGAGAACAGGAGAATCCAAAAATAAGACATTTGTTGACTGGATGCCCTTGAGCTGGCAACAAAGCTGACTTAGTAACAGGGCCAGCATTAGGCATCAGCCTGGGCTTGCTGCTGCCAAGTAATCCCAGTGACCAGCAAGAGTTAGCAAGAGAGAGAGACCATGTGATTTAATAGATTAATAAGCAGGCTAGAAGCCAGTTACTCCCGAGTTTTAATTCTGGCTCTGACATCCATTCGACTTGTAACCTGTGAGTGAAATTTGTGTTTTCAAACATAGGTGGGTGAAAGGATGTGCTAACTGGAAGGTGAACTGGCTTTTGCCCTATACATGCTCCCATTCCCTGCCACTAACACCACCACCTCCAGTATATGTGTCGACACACACAGCAGCTCAAAACACAGCCCCCATGATCTCATCCACAGCACGTCTGAACAGGACCCGAGAAGCAAGTCTGAATTTCAGACTTATTCTACAACTAGCCAATGCATCCATGTCCTGAGACGGAAAGCCTAGCTTTGGGAAGTTTAAGTCACTTCAACTCTGTTGATCTTAAAGGAATTATTTTGGTCTTACAGCTGGACAGCCTGGTTTTCTACCTTTGCTTCTTTTAAATCCTGCTCTTGAAAGTCCTACTACTGACATTTATAGGGAAACCCTTCCTCCAGCTCTGATCCATGAGATTGATAGTCCTAGGTGAAGCTCTTTAGTTGTGCATATCTGGATGTTGCTACAAGATGCCAGCTGACAACACTATTACTCTGATCTATAAAAAGACTATACTGGCAATTTACTGGAGGCTGGTGATGTTTGCAAATTGTATTTCTGAAAGAGAAAACTTTTCAGGACTCTTGACTTCTCTGAAATAAACAACAGTGAAAAAGGATTCTATTTTTTTTTTAAATGCATGGAAAATCCTAATAATAAATTTCATTTAAAGAATAAAATCTGTTCATATGTATCATGATAATCTTTGTTTTCACTTACTGATTTAGTAAATACAGAATTTTTGGCAAAGATTTGACTTTTGAAAGTGTCCATTTAACTCAAGCTCAGTAGCTCCTCTCTTGCTGTACCTGCCTGGCTTCTGTGTGTTCAGCAATTAGAATAAAAGCCAATTTATTTTAGTTTATAAAGATCCTGCAACCTTGGAGGTGCACTGAGAGGAAAAAACTCCAGCACCCTCTGCTGTCTGCACACAACCTACGCTGAGATCCACCACCACTAATTCTAGATATTTACAATATATACATCAGCTTCAAGCAGGCTGCAGAAAACTGAATGCTGAAAGGGCCTGTTCATTTCATATGCCTAGTTCAAGGTAAGATGACCTTAAAATGCTACAAGCTGTCAAGTACGAAAGAAATCTAAACATTTGCTCCCAGGTAGGCATGCTTGTAGACACCTACAGCAGATAAATCCCACCCTGACAGTCTTGTGAACAAGAAGAAATGGACAAATTTTGCATGAAGAGGCATCACAGCAGATGGTCATGTCAGATGTCGTGCCCATGTACATGCAGGCTAAGTTTGGTAGTGCAGTGAGAAGACTTTCTGTTGCAAGGAACAGATTCTGCTTCTTGTCAGCCAGAGAAAGGCATGAAACTCCAAGGAACAACGTGACCAGGAGGAGCCAGAGGCGCAAGAACTCCTGTGCTGAAGAAGAACCAATTTGCTGTTAAATCTGGGGTCCAAAAGCTTTACTCCCACCTAGCTTCCTAGGTCAGCCCAAATAACTTCATCTTGGGAGCTTTTTTTTGAGAACCAAACCTGCTCAGAGTTACACTATGGAAATGTGACTTTCAGATCCTGTATGGTACCTTTAATATCTCTAAACCTCACAGGTACACTGCTGCCTCAGAAAGCCTATGCTAAGGAGATCCTAACAGAAAAACAAATTAATAAATAAATAAAGGATGAATTAATGTCTTCACTCAGGAGGCAGAAGGCTCAGACTTCTTTCCCAAATCCCACGTACATGTCAGGGAGAAGAATCAGACGCCTTCACCAGCAGCAGTTTCAGTTGCTGAAGAGATGCAACTCATTCCTCATCTTGCCATTTGGCTATTGAATATGGGAATGAGTGTGTTTCTTCATCATCCCTGATGGGGTTTTCTGATGAAAATTACGTAACTCCCCATAGGAACAGAGATGCTCTTAAAGATCATCTGTCAGAAAATAAGATCATTTCTTGGCCCTACAAAAGCACATGTGAAATCACAGATAAAGAAAACTTGTACTTTCAAACAAACTGAACTAAAATCTTTGTTTATTCCATGCATGCCAGTGGCAATTTAACTTCAGAATGCAGCAATTTCAAGCAGCTCAAGCTGCCACGATTCACCGTTGTGAATGATTTTACCTCTCACAGCAAACCGGGAAGTGGTGTGAATGGCTTATTTTCCTGCTGCAATGAACTCCGGCTTGTCATTTTGGAGATTTGTCTTTGTTTCTTATTTGCCTCCAACATAAAAATAATCTGAAGAAACAAAGGAAAAGACCTGAACAGGAACGATGATCTCAAAACTTATTTAGTCGTCTGCATCTGCGTGGGAGCAGCCGCTCTCACTTCCTGCCAGTCACCTGTCTGCCGCGTAGTTCCATGTCTAAGTACGTTCCTGCAAGATGAAGTTTTATCGCTTCAACGATTATTTAAACATAGCAGAATTTAGTTGCCAGATTAAATTGGAAAGCTCTGTTTTGGACAAACTCCCACGTTGCTTTTTTTGTTTCAAAACAGAAGTGTAAAGTAAGAGAGACATCATTTTTTCCACCAAAGTGAAAATCGGTGCATCTTAACACCCAGTTAGCACATCTGGGGTTTGACCCTACTTATTTTTTTTATGTGACCCCCAAAGGCTGCCAGCGAGGCTGTCTGTGAGCATCCAGCGCCTGGAGAAGAGCTTCATCTTCAGCTGACATTGAATGCTGCTTCACATGGGCAGTACTGCAAATCTGCCCAGGCTGTTTCTCAAAGGTTTTATTTTCCACAGCCCACATGTCCAAAAAGCTCACATGCGGTGATAAACATACATTGCCATGAACACACTCCAAGTGCTCTCTGTTTTCTAAATGCACGAAAGATTTTCAGCCCTACCTGAAAGAAAATATGGTTTTGCTGCAAGTACCTACATAGCTCTTTAACAGCTTTCTGAAATGATTTCCTTTCTGTACTGGCTGCAAAAGGATTTCCTGGAGTAAGCTACTAACCAGGGTTTGCATGAGGCTGCTCGGCTGGCTTTTTCCAGTAGGTCCATCTGGATGTAGACTGGGCTTTATTGCTACAGTTTACTACTAAATTCACTAGATAGTGTCAGCAAGCCCAAAGCTTGCACTGGCTGGAAGAGAGGCCGCAACATGCCCTCAAAGCGTGCTCTTGCCCAGCACAGAGCACCCTGGGAGATGCAGGGTGTCCTCTGGGATGAGATGATGGTGTGCTTGCTCACTGCTGCAGCAGCCCAGTCTGCACTGACATCCTGGCTGACAAGGCAGGAGTTTGCAAGCACCTTTTACACCCCTTGCACTTCTGAACCACTCTGCAGGCCAGCTTTTTGTCTAGGAAATGTTAATCATTCCTTTCACACCATTTTGTTAGCATTTGCCACACATACCTAGCCAAAAGAGACATTTGCAAACTACAAATATCCCTCTGGCCACCCTAGTGCCGAGGTCAGCTGGACACTGCTCAGTGCAGATGAAGAAAATATCTGGGGACCTCAAAGTCTCCCCAGATGGCTGCCACAGATGACAATGTTTCCTACCCTTGTTGCATTATGTCCGAAGACCAAAAGAGCACCTGCTTAACCTGAGCCTCACTGCAACGGCTTTCAAAGGGGAAAATTACTACAGCTCAGTCTTTTCCAACTGGAAATGATTATGCTTTTGTTGCTACTGAGGGTGCCCCTTGGCAGGCAGCCCAGGCACCACAGGTAATGGCCGCAATAGGAGGTGCTGCAGAGACATTGGCATTGCATCCCAGGGAAGAAAAAGGGGGAAAGCACACTATCGACAAGCCCACCACAAACAGCTCAGAGTAAACCCATTTGTCAGAGTGGCAAGTGACCTTTTTCATTCACCTGTGAATAAGGAACCAGATTTCTTCATTAAGTCAAATAAACCAAATTAAGACAGCTGGGTACAGGGGATTCACACAGCTTTTGCCATCACAGTCCTTAAACTCATCTTATTAGAGCAGCTTGGGAAGTGGAAGGAGTAACTCTGGCAGGTCAGGGCGAAGCAGTGCTAAATCTGTGTTTCTCGACCCGTTGTTAATCATCTATTCTCTTTCTATAAATGAATTTGGAATGTGGAGCAAATCATACTAAAAGATTTCTCCTCCTTACTGAATACTTCAGGAGCTTTAAGGAATTCAGCTCAGGAGCAACGCTTCATTCAGGGCTGTTGATTAGTTCCACTGTGGAGTGCACTAGACAAGACAATAAGTGGACGACAGACACAGTGATTCATAGATTACTCTGCTGAGAGTTGCAGGTGTTTTGGGATCGAATGAAAGGAAAGGAGGTTGGGCCAGATCTCAAACTGCTTTCCTGTTACAGGATTAGCACAGAGGACTCAAAGTTATTAAAATCACTCTCATAAATGTGAAAGTTTGAGGTTTTCCTCAAAATTGCCTTCCCCCCCTGCCCTTTTTTAGCAGAAACAGAAGATATCTCAAGTTTAGAGTTAGCTGCATCCCCAAACACAGCAAAGAAGTGGGTCAGATTCTCACCTGGTGTAAACAGGAGGAGTTTCCTGAAAAATATGTATAAAAAACTTAACCAAAGCTCTGAAACTTTTCTCAGCTAGCTGGATCCTATAAAATGTGAGCAATTACTTAAGATACAAGTATATGAATTTAAGGCCCTTTTCCTTTATCAGTACAAAGGGTAAATACCACAGAATAAAATGATTTTAGTGAAGTTGAAGGAAAGGAGAGAGAATTCCACACTTCACTGGAGCAAACAGAAGAGACTTTCTACCTTAGCCTGGGAAGAGCAGGAGCAGAGGAGTGGTGAGGCTGGGATACTGGGGGTGACCTCTGCCAGGTGCCATGGCTACCTGCCACCCCAACAGTACAAACAGGCAAAGGGGTTTCACTGTCCAAGACCATAGCCAAGGGGAATAACTATAATCTAGCCACATGCCCTGCTTAGATAAAACAGGGAGCTGAAGCTGCTGCAAGCACTCAGCCACCAGCCCTTTTGCTTGCATGGCCAGGGAAAACGAAGCCACCTTTTCCTAAGATAAACCAAAATGCAGTATTTCTCCACTGCTTTCCGCAGGATCTGATACTGAGATTGCCCTACCACACTCCTCTGGCAAGCCTTGCAGAACCCTTGCATTTATGTACACAGACCCTCGAGGAACCAGTCACCAACATACTTTTGAATTTGATGCTTCAAATGGGTATGCAAATCCCACATTTCATGCATCATGGGGTGTTTTATGCTTCGGCTAGAATTGAAAGTCACCTAAGAAGCAATTGCCATAATAGGGTGATGAGCACAATAGAAAAACATTTACAGGGCTAAACATATTATTGTCATGTCTGGTTTGATACAGTTTAGGTACAGAAAGACACATAGTTCACATATCAAAAACATGTTTTCAGCAACTGCAACATACACAACCAGAAGTGCAGTACTGTGCTGTTCTACAGCCACTGCCTAAAATATGAATTAGGAAGTGTTAATGATTTAAAAACTATTTATATATATTGTGTATTATGAGTGAGGTATTGCATTCCTCTGGGATTTGGATTCAATGAGATTAAAAAACCAAACAGAAAAGAAAAAACACCACCTCCTGACCAAAATTTGTCTTATCTCAAAAGATACACTAAACAGAGTAGATGATAAGCAATAGCAAGTGGTATAATGATCCTATCTGTCTTTTTTTCACTTTTAGAAACATACATAAAACAGATTTCTGTTATTTTTTATTTTGGGGGGATTACTAATTTTTAAATCCATTTTCCAGTTGTAAGGTACGCTATACGATAGCGTTCTTGTTGACTTCCACATTTATTAAAGCATACTTTACCAAATAATCTCTATTTGCAAGTAAAACCATCTCTTTTCTTCTGTTTTTCTTTCTTTCTGACCTGCAATCATGAAAGCAGATTAGGGCTGCTAAGAGCAGCTTCCAGCCAATGCAGTTCTGCAGGGGACATCAGCAGCTCCCCACTTCTGCTCGTTTCCCTTCCCACCATTGTTTTCCCCAAGGCTGGGCACTGGGCATCAGGTGAACAATCACTGGCTTGCATTTCTTGCAACCCAGTTAACAAAATCTGCCAAGTGATGGAGGGTGAGCTAAACTAGGGAGATCTGGAAGGAGACCAAAAGCTGAAAGAGATGCTCCATATCCAATCAAAGTCGAAGACCTGAAACAAAGACCACAGTTGCTCCCCTGTCAGCCAGGGCTAAGGGGTACTCTTGCATGCTGGATGATAAGAACACTCATTTAGCAACTGTACTCAGCTTTTTTCACTTATCCTGGAGGGAAAATTCACACCTTCAAACAGCAGCCATTAAGAGCTGGGTGAGAATGTCTCAGCCACACCATCTATATCAAGGACATGCTCCTGGCTGGAAAAGAGCAGTGCTACCCAAGATGCCTGCCTGCTGCACCAGAAGGCTGGGTGAGGGGAAAGAGCGAGAGGATGTCCCCATATGTCTCACCCCAAAGTCCAACATAACAGCATTTCAGTGGAGAGTTGAATAAAATTCAAAAACAATCCAAAAAGCGCCTTGATATCTTTTGGCACAGAAGGCTCTGTATAGAGCAGGATAAGCTAGTATCGCTGGAAAGAAAAGCACTAAAACTGTTAAAAGGTGCAAGATTATCCAGTGCTGAAGTTACTCCAGGCTGACCCAGGATATAAATTATTTGCTAAACAGAGGATCTATACACATCTCAAACAGCCCGGGCAGGAGAGCATTGTGAAGCTGACACCTGGTCCTGGCTAGGCATGGTATGGAAAAAAACAACCCCTGGAAGCATCCTGCCAGACCTCAGCTTTCTCACGTGCCAAACTCTGAAAAAAACACTTATTTGTAGTTTCTCATGTCACATCAAGTTGAAATCTTTCATTGGCTGGCTGGGAAAAGACAATATAAAGCAACATTTCAAGGTGATCAACCCTTCCAAACATAATCTTTAGCAAATTAATTATTAACCGACTATGTATTGGCCAGCTGATACTGCTCGAGATCTGAAGTTCCAGGCAATGCACCAGTGATATCTCACACAGCCGTACTTCTCTTAATTAAGCACAGGTGAAAGGACATTTCAGCTAACCCTATTAATCTAAAGGACCTTTGGGGCTGGAGCACCATAAACACAATTCAGCTCTGCATCCCAACTGATCCCTGCAGGCTTTTCCTCTTCCTCTCCACTGTCCACAGCTAACTCTGTCGAAGAGCCACTGGTCACACCTTCAGAAAAAGCCATGCATAGGCACTGCTCTGACTTCAAACACCATTTCCCTTCAGACTTGGCCATGCTCCCACACCTCTGCATGGAATCAGGCATCGTTTCTCCCAGGTACTCCCCAGCCTGCCAACTGCTAAAATTTCCAGCGTGCCTGCAGCCCCCTTGTGGAATGAGGTTTCAAAAACTACGCCAAAAAGAAAAAGGCACTGGTTTAATTTAAGAGCACAGAGGCATTATTTTTAGCTAGCACGGGGCAGATCCTGCAGGTGCTGCAGGCTCCTGGGGCAGCAGCAGCAGCTTCTGGCACCTCTCTGGATGTGCTGGAGCCACCAGCAACCTAAGGGAACAGTCCACTCAATGTCATATATAAATACCACCAAAATGTTTGCCTTGCTTCTCTGTAGCCTCTCAGGATGGGGTTTGGTTGAGGTTTTTTGTTTGTTTTGGTTAAGCCCAGAATTGGGATTTTTCTTCACAGCAGTATTTCTAACCCTCAGGTCCAATTCTCTGCTCCTCTCCCAGAGGACTTGAGGTGCTTCCCAGCTTGCATCACTGCTGCAGGCTCTTCAAGACTGTTCTCACTTTCAGTTTCCCCTTTCCCCACTGTGCCAGATAAAATAAATTGCAAGAGATATCAAGTTGCTGTTAATTTCACTTTCACTGAAAACATCTCCTTGCTTCTCAAGATGTCACACCCATCAAAATCCCAAGTTGGATGCAGGACCCAGCAAGTGGTTTCTCAGGAGCAGAGATGTGGGTTCATAAGGTAGTAAGAGAGAAGCACAATTAACATGCACTTCTTTCTCAGCACACATCTAGCAGAGCAGATCAAGGAGAAGTGGGGAGGGGGGGGGAGGGAGAGAAACACTCTACACTGTTTCTAATAACTAAGAAACTTTTTTGACTTTCATGATGTACATATGGCCGTTAATTTCAATGTCATGTTATGATTTTTGGCTGAGCCAACAGTATGCATGCATGGATGGAAGCAAGAAAAACAAATGCATTTTGTATTCAAATTTATACAACTCCATACATTTTTATGCTGTTTATTTGAAAATTAATTTTGGCTTAGGCCTTAGAGACAGCAAATGTTGTCAAGATTTGAGGGCTACCTGAAAAGCCTTGGGGACAGCATTACCCTTATGCATAAGAAACAGCAAAATAAAATAAAAATAAATGAATTTCCAAATACGTCATGGCTAATCCCTTGAGCTGACCTACAAATGAATTATAGAGGGTTTGCAACAGGACTGAGTAGATCTTGTGATTTCACTGAGAGATTTATCTTACTTTCCAACTTATTTTCATATCTTATTTCCTTTTCTTTTAGAATTAGACTGTAAATAAAAGAGCTAAGACCGAATGAAGCTCCCTTTCACTGCACTCATATTGGATTGATAAATTAAAATGGTGAGATGAGTTTTGTATGACCCATCCTCGAGGATTTGGGAAATTTAGCCGATGCAAAACAAGGCATTAATTTGGAGAGGCCTAGCTACTTACAATGCTTAGTATTCTGACAATGATGAATGGCATCATTCCAAGCAAATGGTAATTTCACTTTTTGTGACAGTACTTTAGAGCAAAACCGACTTTCTTCACACAAAGAATTTGCAATCCTATTGAGCAGAGGCTGTACCTGAATATCAGAAATCCTTCATTGTTTAAGTATCATCTGATATTCTTGATTGGCTCCAGACTGAAGGTTGCAGCTGAATTAGGGAGAACGGAGGTTAAGTCCTAACCTTGAAAGATTTAGCAGCCATTGAAACACTGCCTTTGGGCACTTATTGGCCTGTATTTATCAAAAAACTTTTCAATTCAATGAGGGGAGGGAGAAAACACAAAACTTGTCACATTCATCAAGTGAAGCCACTGGAAAGACATCTACAGAAGAACACCCAAAAAGCATAATCTTTCAGAAGAGCTGATAGAAATGGTAATTGGATGGGCTGAAGAATAACACTTCTAAAGCAGGGGTATAGGGAATATAGCTAAAAAAATCAAGGTCAGGAGAAGAGAATGTATCCTTTTCAACTTACTAAAACTTACATTTGCCTTTTGTATCGTGGAAAATATTCCAGGTACCATCTCTAATTTATTTCTGAACAAACACTTCTGGGTGAAAAACAGGACTGCAGATAAACTGGAAGCATGTTTTCTTTAAGTATACGTGCAGCAAACATAAAAGCATTGTTAGCAGATACAATTAGAAAAAAAAGAAACACAACACAAAACAAACTCCAGGACTTCCCTATTATTTAGAAATGTGGCTCAGCCTTCAGAAACACAGAAAGCGTCTTTAAAAAAAGCATCTCCCTAAGGCACTCAAGAGCCACCTTCTATGATTGGCAAAGAGCACTGACATTGTCTCCCAAACAGGGAACAGAAATGATGAATCATAAAAACTTGATTACACTTCTTCCTGCCTCCTTACTAACAAGCTAATCAGAGACTGTGAAGCAAGCATCATGTGTCGTACAGGGATGCTATATTGTCCCGTTTTTATCTTGCACAAACACCTCTGGCCTGAACTTTGAAGGCTTTTGGCACATTTCTCAGGATTTGTATCAGGGGTCCTATCCAGCTGGTGAAGAAGGGGAAATACTGAAGTGCTGTGTCGCTCTGCTCGCCTGAGTTGCACGGATGCAGGTGTCTCCTTACTGACGAAGACATCAGCTAAGGGGGGAAAAATCTGCAAAAGGTCAGTATCTGCAGACATCAAGCCTACAACCAGCTCCCTAAACAGTTAACAGAAACAGTACCTAGTACCAAAACATCCCCATAAATAATTACTGTAATGAAAGTAGAGGTGAAAGCATTTGTTAATTTTCCTCAGTCCAAGGAATTTGGCTATCGATGCCGATTAATCCAGGAAATATAGCATTATATTTGTCAAGAGCTTCTCAGGATGTGGGGCTGGAGGAACAACCTATGATTTGTGCTGACAACATTTTCTTCAATCAGACCAGGTACTGTATTTTTGGGGTTACAGCACATTTAGCGATAGCACTGACCAATCTGCTCAGGGCACTATTGCTCGTCAGAAAGGCTTTCCCACTCTGAGGTACCTGAAAAAAACAGTCTTTGCCAACCACAACTGCAGGTCATCCCCATCTCAAAAACCATTAGCCTCAACACATGGTGGGGACAGGCCAGTGAAGACACACTGATGTGAGGAAAATGACAACAAAGGACAAAAACACATAGCAGCAGCCTGAAAATCTGTAATTTGGGTCAAACCTACCATCCATTCTTCAATACCTTGACATAAAGAAAGCAGTTACAGGGATGCCCTGGTGTGCCTACACACTTGTGGGCTTATGCCATGTTTTACCATTAGCTGCAAATTTCCTTACTTTGTTTTCTGTCGCAAGCATAATGTTTTCTTTAATGTGGATGTGTTGTGTGAATGTATTTATTATATACTTCACATACTTTTCCCCAGCTGCTCCCCACTTGTCCTTGACTTTCTTGGTCTGGACAACTGGCCCAGGCTCTGCTGTGCAAAGAACCCATCCTAGGAATACTGACTGCCCTGAGGGACCGCATGTACCCATTTCAGCATTAAAAATTCTCCATTCCACTACAGGAGTCTGCAATCAAGGCTTTTAGTTTTCCTCCATGCTACCCAAGAACACCTTTAAATCACCATCCAACAGGTGCCTCATTTATCTTCCTTTATACTTCTCCTTGAGGACTTGCCAAACCTCCTCAAGCCAATCACCAACCTGCAGATGGCCAGTCTCCTCAAGTGGGCTTTTTAATTTCTCATCCAAGCTAGACTGAGCATGTCTTTGGCCACATTTAGCTCTGGCATGAGCAGACCCTGAACTGCCATTACTGCATGCACCATGCTAGGTCTTCTTCTTTGTTCCACCATAATCCCAGGAAGAAAACCAGCAGCTCAAGGTAAGAGTCAGATATACTCCTGAGAAACTCAGTCTCACATAATTCCTATGTGGTCACAACTGAGATAAACCCACATCCACCCCAGTGTCTCTGAAGGAGACAGGAAATGGCCCCTAACCAGAGAGGCACAAACTGGACAGCCACAGTCCATATGGTGATGGTAAGACTGGAAAGGTCACACTATGAGTGATGAAAGAAAGAGATATTTACAAGATCAGTGCTTTCACATAAAATTTGGCTGCAAATGTCTAGAAAATTAACTATACGTTAGCAATAAGACCCAAGAAACTAACCTCTTAAACCCACTACAAATTCCTCTATCACCAGCAATTATTCAGAGTCAGATTTTGCATCCCATCTCAGCAATCCTGAGAGCTGCAGTTTAGTATCAGTGTAAGTTTTGACTGAGCACAAGTTGAGTAAACACCTCAGGATTTGGCTTTCTGATGTTGAGTAGCTAATCTTAATTTAGAGCATACATTTCCCCAAACAACTTAAAAGTGTGAGTTAAGTATTTACTGCAGCAGGCTCCAGGAAAGCAAAATGAACAGATCATTATTTGTGGCAACGGTAGTGTGTGTGTTTGAAAAGAAAAAGGTTGGTTTGTGGGAATCATCAAACTAATCGCCACCCCGCATAAAAGGGGTATATTCTACAATGACTTCAGCACGCTTCCATGAATTTATTTATCGGCCTAATGCCACCTGTTTCACTGCCGGTTCCTCCAGCCACATACTGAGGCATCACTGGGGGGTCAAACCAGGAAAATTCCTGGGGACCACCTGCTTATTCATAGCCCCCAAACCCATATTTCCATCTCAGCATCATATCTGCCCTTATCACAGGGCATTGTGCGCTAACAACCATTATTTAATTAACAGATGAAGAAGCCCTGAAAGCCGCGCTGGCAGATTTTGAACTTGATCTTCTCTCATTTGCTGTCATGCAAGACCAGATAAATGACAAGTATTTTGAGAGTCTGCAAAGGCCCTTTAGAACAGCTGCACAGGCTTCACCCCTTCTTTGCAGCAGGTTTCTCACTTAAGAAAAAAACACGCTTCATTACATCGCCTCTTACTTGAGCTGCAAGGGTCTATTCAAGGAAGATAAGCCTCTTAGAAATGAAGTAGCGTTGAATTTAGGTTTTGAGTGACAGGAGGAAGGTTTATCCATTCAGCAGACAATACTGCTTTCTCTGCATTAATCTAGGAGGCGGACAATGATCTGTTTTTTAGGCAGCATCTCATCTCTTTTCCCACAGCAGAAGGTGATTAGAGTTCGGAAGCAGGGACTGTGAAAGAAAGGCGAGCACTATCTCCCCAGCCCTCCTGTTTCCTGATCGGGCAGGAGGGAAGTTCTCGGCCAAGTGCATCAATCATGGGGCTGGCACTCAGGATGTGCCGCTTGGTTGGGGGCTGACAGGGGGCTGGCAGGTGAGGGTATGGGCACCCAGGCAAGCCCCAGCCCTGTTATCTCCACAGATAGGCACATGGACTTGATGGAGGGAGTTACCTAACCCCACGTCTTGCATTCGGGACAGGGAAGAATAATTCCCTGGTGTGAGCCCAGGGTGGGTTATAGGTGTCAGAAAACACTTCTCATTAAGTAGGTCCAGACAAGGGATTGCTTATCAGTGGACAAGTGTCGGCATTCTCAGTTTGCCCCTCAGAGTAGCACTCTGTGCTCCGCACCAACTCCATCCAGGAGATCTCCCAGCAACTCACAAAGAAGGCCACAGTGGTTCTGCTTTATAAAGAGGGGAACCAAGTAACTGAGAAGCAGATTTGCCTGAGACCACAGCAGTAGAATGATTGAACCCAGAAATTTTGGCTCTCCCCTTCTTCCCCCTGGGACCTCCCAGCAGATTACCACAAACCAAAGCAGACAGGAGCTGGCTCAAGGAGCCCACTCACTCTGCACATGCTTCTGTAATGATGTTCAGAAACAGTTAAAACTTTTTTGTGTCTCCCACTTGTCTCTTCAGTGTTCAAGGAGCAACCTGGGCTTTCAGCTAACTCTAGCAGGAGAAGCAAGCTGCCAGGAGCCACACAAGAGCAGTGCAGCTGCAACCTGCTCAGCAGCACTGGCATTTCTGTTTTTCCCAGATCTGTGCCCCCAGCTGTCAGTCTGGAGCAGTTTCAAGCACTTCAGATTTTCAAGCACACATGCATAGGCATGAACAAGCAAGGCAGAGAGAGTGGCAAATATACTGAAGTGTGAATAAATACTGCATGAATGCCATAGTTTATGCTAGTACATGGGATAAGACACCAAACTTTCCAAAAAGAATTATTTAACTATCCATACATGCATCGTCTGATATGCAAAATAACTAGCAACTTTCCTTAGATAATCCCTATAGCACTTAAATCTTCACAAGTTAATGTTACAAATGCTCACTAATCCACAGAAATAGACTTTCTTGTCCTCAGTTGACAGGGAATGTGGCAGAGGTTGTACTCATAACTGAAGGTTGTCACAAAGCCCCAGGGAACATGAGGACTCAAAAAAGGCAAGATTAAAGCATGTTGGAGACCCCATCCCAGATGCCCAGGGACCTGTTTGGGGCACAGCAAGCAAATAAAATTCTACATGAGGTGAGAGGTTAAAAAATCAAAATCAAAATAAAATAAACAAATTTTAAAAAGCACCACAACAAACCTTCCTAAAAACATTTCTGCCATTTCACACAATAACCCACGGACACTATTTTTAAATAAGCAAGCCCTCTGTAAGGCAAACATTTTCTATGTCAGAAGGACTTTGTTGTGTCCCACAGTAAAGCAGTTAAAGGGAATCCTATTTCAATGCCAGGATGCTCCAAATAACTTTTAAGAGGCAACATAGCAACCCTCACTCCTGTTAGCGACAGCCCACAGATCAAAATGCAGCATGTTACAGCAACACGGCAAACCTTCCACAAATAAGGAGTGTATTGACACATTTTCTCTTTACCCCTTTGTGCTAAGCCTGTGTAACTGTGCTTCAGTGAATGGCTTTTTGTTATTCTTATCTCCGCGCCTCAAAATTCCTCAAAACACATCTGTCACTGCACAGCTTGAGAGCCAGTCCCAAACAACTCCAGTGTCACAGCTCTCCTGTCTTCCCTCCAACCTCCCAGGTGGGAAGAAGTTTGCACAGACATTTCTTTTGCTCGTCGGTGCATGGCTGGCATGCCGAGTCAGCACCGCACAGACCCACGTCCTCCCCTTTTTTCCTTCTCTCCTCCTCCATCCCCCCACTTTTTTTTTTTTTTTTTTCCTGAAGGGACTTAATTGCTTCATTTCAGATGTTATGTTTAACCTCAGGAAATGGTACTATAGACATGGCAAACAACTTTCTGGTTGTTTCCAATCAGTACCATATTATAAAGTACAGCCAGTTAAGAATCCTATTCATTTTCTTGCCCTGTCATCTTGATCTTATTTGAATGTCTGGGGAGCAGGAGGTGCTCGCTCAGCCCCAGGTTTCAGAAGTAGGGGCAGGAGCGTCTGTGCAATGTGTTAGAGACACTGAAAGTTTTCATTTTTGACTCCTTAATGAGAGCGACCTTTGCCACGGGCTGATGAGTTCCATACCTGTCCTGGTGTGCTTTCTGAAAACATTTGACACTGCTCACAGGTTTGACGGGGATATGACTAATGAAGTCTTGGTATAAAAATAATGGGCTGCAATTGCAAGTCATTTGTGTGAAACCAAACTCCTTAAAAACTTGTCTCTGCTCACTTTCTGTTTTCTAAATGAGTCAATAATACGAATCAGATGGCTTGAAGGAATAGACCCCCAAATATTTCCTCTCTCCCTTCTATAAATTAGCTGCCATTTTGTGCAATTTTTGTTGCCTCCAGGCACGGTTTAAATTGGAC
>JASSUY010054878.1:140349-166771 GCA_032466535.1 Forpus xanthops
AAAATGTGTAGGCTAATACATAATACCTTGTTTTTGTTAAATGTATAGTAACAGCTCTTCTTGTGAGGTCAAAAGGCCCAGGCTACTACTACTTAGAATGCATAACAATTTTATGTAAAGTAAGGGGGAGACAGGCAGGAACGTTTGTTTCTGCTGCAAGTTCTAAATAATAATAATTGAAAAAAAAAAAAGTACAGTTTTTAATATATGTTTTTTTTAGCTCCGCAGTGAGGGCTCAGTGATACCTGTTGCAAGTTGTGCCTTGCCTTTAGTCCCCTGCTGTGGAACGCACTTGTGGGCTGGGCAAATGAAGCATCCCAGCCACATTAAAGGCAGCCACTTTCGGAAACACATCACTGTGGCTCATCCTTCACCCTCAAAGTTTTAACCACCATGAATCTAAACCCCTGAGTAGTCCACTTAAAATATTAGAAAACTTCCTCGGAAGTGTTCAAGGCCAGGTTGGATGGGGCTTTGAGCAACTTGGTGTAGAGGAAGGCATCCCTGCCCATGCTGGGGATTGGAGCTAGATGACCTTTAAGGTCCCTTCCAAGCCAAACCATTCTATGATATAAAATACTGCAATGACAGTAAAAATATTCTGAAAACTCACAAGCCATGCTGCATTCACAGCACAACTGGATGTGCCACTGACTAGTCCAATTTTAGCATCAGTACTGATAATACATGGTTTTCTTTAAGCCTCAGCTCTTGGAGTCACATGAATATCTGAGGATTTTAACTCCATTAGACTCAACAGCTTGCAACATGACAGAGCACCACCTGAAATTCCCACCCAAGCTATCTTAGGAACTTAAAACCTTGAAGAAAAAAAAATCCATACTTCTGAGGTACCTGATTTGTGATTTTTTGATTTCCAGGAACTGTAAAACTTGTTACAATGACTATGAATGCTTCCATCAAACCACTGTTTGATGACAACAAGTCCATACAGGTCATAGCTTTCCCTAATATATATATATCCCACATAAATTATTCTAACTTCCCCTTCAAAAAAAAAAATTTAAACAGCATTTCACTGCAGACAATAAAGGAAAAATAAATATATTATGGAGGTATAGTCACTTTTTAGGGCACTAGAGGAAAAGGATTCCTATTGTACGGTTTTAGAGCCCACATTGACTAGAAGGGGCCACTGCTGCAGGAGCTGCCAGCCACCACCAGGACCCTTGTTTGATGTTGAAACACAATCAAGTTACTTTATATAAGATGCCATTTTAGCCACATTTGGATAGGCAATTGAAAGGCAAAGGTCAACATTTTTCCTTCAGCTCAGGGATGGATATATATACACCACACAAGTACAAACACACATTGTACTCATATACGTGCGTACATACCTGTGTGAGTGTTATGAATGTGTGGAAGAAATAAGCTGCAAGAGGTTACAGACATTTCCCATTGCAACATGTGAGTGGTCTCATTATATCAAAGCTCATTTGCACTCAAAACGTGCAAAGTTAGGAATACGTAAAAGCCTTTGCAGGACCAGGGCTTAAGTACGCACTCAACCTCAGGCTCCAGGTTTGGACATGCTGTTCTTCAGCCCTAGAACAAACACAAAGCTTTGTACAACTAAATATAGCCAGTATACAAGAGATTTTGTTTTGTTTTTTTTTTTTTTAGCAGCTCTCCTGTGACCCAACTGAAGTTACGAAACCAAATGAATGTAATAGAGTGTTCATTCCCTGCCTATTGATGTTGCCTCACCCTTGGGCACATTTGCAAAATTTCCTTCTACATAATAAAAAATGGCATGTCAATTGGTGTGGCCAGCCGGACTGCAGACCCGCACTAGTCAAACACAGAGGCTATTCGCTCTTAAACGCCTACTGCTCCTTCAGGACAAAGGCATTCCTGGGCTCAGATAAAGGTGATATTCTTCCACACCAAGTCTTGGCAAGGATGGTACCACAGTCTGTTGGTGGTGTTGCCCAGAGTTAGGGTTGTATTTTTGCGGGAAGTTTGCCCACAAAGCAAACCCACTCTGTTAAGTGGACATACAGCTACCCTCAGAAGAGTACGCGTCCCATTTAATCATCTTCTTTCCTGCATAAACATTGACGATTCACTGCCTCCAGCCCCAAGTGGCTGCCATTGAAGACACATGAGAAATCCTCCCATATGTAGCTCAGCAGTGATTGTAAGAGACCAGAATCCACAGAGCGCACTTTTTGCTGTCTCCATTCAAGGATTCACTAATAAATCCCCACTAGCCAGACTGAGTTGCTTTGGTCCTCCCCTCACGTATCTCGCACAAATGCAGCCCAGCCCTGGAATGAGAGGATTCCAACACTCAGGTACTCCAAGAGCCCACATCTGCTCTCAAGCAGCATCCACCTATCCATCAGGAAGGGGACCTGGCAGATATTGAGTGCTTCTCCAGGACCCAGTATCACACAAAATGAACAAAAAACAAACTCTTCTATTTGTACTTCTACAGCTGCTGACTTTCATGGTCAGAGAGCATTTTGCTTTGCTTTAAGGAAGGAACATCTCAGCAAGACATCACCCAGCCTCTTGCTGTAGTCCATAAAGGAAGACATGTTAGAGATCAGATAGATGAGCTCACTATGGTTTTGGTCACTGCCACCAACCAAGGGGTCTTTGAGTGCCATATCAAGCTGGGTACCAAACATTCTGAGAAATCAAATGAGCAAAGATGAATCACACTCTGTGTGGCAACCTACAGGAAAGTTCTCGTCCTTGCCCATTTCAAAACCTCTCATATTTTCCTTTAAAATACATGGTATCAGCTACTGCAGAAAGAGGGTTCTTGGCCAAATTGTCCCGCTCACTGTGGGATTTTCTGCTTTCTCAACCCAGTCTTTGTTTTTGCTGGCTCAGGCTCATTTATAGGTAACTGCACATATTTTTACTGTCACTGTGAACCACAGTGCACACTGTAGCTAAACCTAATTTGCAGTTTGGGTACAAGCAGGTAATTAGACATCCACTGCTTTCAACATTTGTGCCAGCAGTTTAAAGAGGCTACAGAATTACTAGGTTAAAATTGCACCTTACACCTTGACACCAGCTCTGAAAAGGCTGGTCCTGGGACACTGAACATTACATAAATATATGCACAGCCAGGAAGAAAATGGTGCAAGCCAGCCAGGATTCTTTTTAATATATCTCCTTAATTCAAGAGGCCCATTATATATAGTGCTCAGGACGGGAAAAGGAAGACTTGTACCCACTTGGGGGGGCGGGTTATGGTTTAGCCACCAACTTTCCTTTTTTGCTCACACAAGGGCTAATTCATGGGTTAAGTGGAGGATTATAGATGATGGAAATGCAGCAGCCCTTTTCCTTTCCTCCCCATGCTTTTCATGTAAAGAGAAAGAAGGCTTCTCTCATCTCTTCTGCAAAAGTGTTGACACATTTCCACAGCTCTGTGAGAGGAGCTGACATTTCTGTCACTCTGCTACCCGTTGTCCCTTTGTCCCCACAGCATCTTATTTCAGCTTGGAGGAGAATAATTCACAGCTTCAGAAGATAAGGACAGATTTCCTACAAAATACTTCTGTAAGAAAAGCCTGGACTGTAACCTTGCCTGGGATAACATGAGCTCAGTCCTCTTTTTCACCACCTTCTAACAGTTTTGCCACCAACTTTAAGAGAAGCAAAATCAGCCCTTTACAAGACGACTTTTTTCGAAGCAGCATCTCACTTAGCAAAAAAGGATCTGCAAAGTCACCAGACACCTTTGAGCACATTCTGTCAGAGGGAACAAGAAGACTGTGTGGAAATTCAAGGTACTGGCCAATACCAGCCTGCCTTCTAGCACCCAGCTGTACTGCCCTGTCAGAATAATTGTTTGTCTTTGCCTGGCAAAACTATAACTAAATTCCAAGCAAGTGCTTAGAGAAATTAAATAAATTGTTACAAGAATATAAAGACTCACACTGAAACAAATGTGTGCATGAACAGTCCCATCAGGCTGCTGGTGACCCAAAGTTACTGGCCAGAGCAAAACTGCAGCCATAGGTTTGCTTAAAAGAAACTCCTGTGGCTTTTTGTTGCCCTGAAAACATAGCAAAAGCTACAGGAATATCCCTTATGTATTTGTGCCTACATTGCAACTCAGGGACAAGGTATATAAGCTGCAGATTGCTGCATTTTCCACAGTAAGTGATCATATGCAGTTGAGCACAACAGTAAATAAAGCTCTGAAATAAAACGCAGGATTTTGCTGGCACTAAGGCTGCCCCTAGCCTTCCAGTAACTTACACACTTTCCTATGATAGTTTCTCTTTTGCTTCTTTCGATTTTGTTTGTTTTAAAGAAATACTTGGAATTTTAGCACATGGTCTGTGAGTCACTTTTTTATTTCCCCTCTCAACTCCTCCCTGTTAAAACCTTGACTCCTTTTTAAGTGTACAACAGAGGCATTTGCTGGGCTCCCAGAGGGAAAGGGGAAACAGAGAAAAAATTAATTTGAAAAATGTATCTTTTTTTTTTGTGAGGGATAAATGCACATTCCTCACTTGTTCTGGGTAAGACAGATGGGAACGCAACATAAAAGAAGCTCTTCAGGTTTGACGAGTGAAGTAGAGAACCAAAAACATCTTTTCATAAAAAAAATTTAGGATCATCTATACACGTTTTTTCATGTATTTTCTATGGAAACATGGCTAGAGCTCACAGTTTCCACCTTAGGTACATTTTCCCTAGTTAATTAAACCCTCTTTCCCTGCATGACAAATGGACCCTTCTCAGGAAAGAGCACGACTGCAGGCACGGGTGAAGTCAAAGAGGGCATTCTTAGTGATTAAACATGAAATACAGACTTTGAAAACATCGAGATATTGAATGTAAAGAGGGAATAACTTACTGCATCCTCAGGGTATAGATAATTTATGCATCCTTTGCCTGAGTTTTCTCTATCTGTTTATTTTGGGCTTAAAAAGTCTATTTATCTGGTTGGATGGACTTTTAAAAATGTACTTCCCACGGCCCTCCTCTTCTGTATAGGGCTCACATGTTTCTTAAGCTAAATTCATGAGAAATATTGCCTCAATGATAAGTGAGCTTTCAAACATGGCATGCTTGCAGAGAGCGCACGGGCACTGATGGGCTAAGTTTAGGGCCAGTGTCTCTGACTGACTCCAAAAGTACCACTGAAAACTGCCAACATGCAAGACACAAAAAAAGCCCATGAAGGGAAAAAATCATGAGTTATGGAATATTTAATGAATTACTGGACCTGATGCTCCAGGCCATGTTTTCAAGCACTACTTTTTCACAAGCAGTGCTAGAAACTTGCTGTATTTAAAATTAAAACTGGGATTGCCACAGTTGCTTTCCCTATAAAGGTTTAGTTAGGAAGGTGTCACCATCTGAAGCTTGCAGCCTACAGGAAAATTTGGGAGGTTTCTTCCTTTTGTCAGAGAGACATATTGAGCATGAGGGAAACAACTAGAATTGAGCTGAGGAACTGGGGCAAAATACAGGACACTGATACAAACAGAGGTTCTAAATGTATTTGAGAGGTACCAAATATATCCAATTCTTCCCACATCCTAGAGCTCAAGGACCAGTTATTTCCTTAACAGTGTTGCTTCTCCTTAGTTTCTCCTCAGCATCTCTAGCTTAAAAAGGGAAGCAGTAAGAGCACAAAGGAAATTAAAAAAAAAAATAATAATAATCAAAAAACTTATTTTGCTGTAGTCTAATTACCAAGTGATTTGGCTTGGCTTGCACAGACTTATGGACTTCAGAGGGCACTTGCCAAAAAGAAAAAAAAAACCAAACCAAGAAAGTTCACAGTCCAGCAGAAATGGTGACCAACCCATGGTCTTAGTCAAATTCCCTGTTTCTGTATTTGGCAATGTAAGACTTTTATAAAGACATCTTCTAAAATATTGTGGAAAGATCTGTATCAGCTAGAAACAAAAATACTCTCTACCTACAGAGTGCTATTTCTAAATTCTTTACCTTTCATTTTCTACCAGGCATCAAACTGCGAATTAACATGTCTGGTCCACTCTTAAATAATAATGCAATCCCTCATAACTTCAGATCTCCCTCTTACTGAATTCACAGGATCTCTGTCAATCAGGTACTTGTGCTCCAGAAAGGCGGCGAGTTCTGGTCATGTGTGTATGGGTGGAAAGAAACCATTTATAAATGATTGGTCATAGAATCATAAAATGATTTGGGTTGGAAGGGACCTTAAATATTATTTGGTTACACATACATACACACACCCTGCCATGGGCAGGGACACCTTTCACTAGACCAGGTTGCTCAAAGCCCCATTCAACCTGGTCTTGAACACTGCCAGGGATGGGGAAGCCACAGCTTCTCTGGGCAACCTGTGCCAGCGACTCACCAACCTCACAGCAAAGACTTTTTTTCCCAATGCCTAATCTAAATCTACCCTCTCAGCTTAAAGCCGTTCCCTCTTCTGTCACTGCACATTCTTGTAGGCCGCCTTTAGTTACTGGTGTGATTTTAAACTGAGAACATATTTGGAAATAAAGGACTCATGGCCGTTACTCTTCCTCCAGTTCTACAGAGGCCCAAGGGCGCAGAAGGAATATGGTGATTGGCCATGAGCAGAGCCAAGATGTGCTATTCACCTGTGGTTTCCTTAAAAAAAAAAAATTAAAAAATGCCAAGGTCATCACACAACACACGAGGAAAGTTTATACCATGGAAAGACAAAGAGTGCTGACCCAATCCCATTTTCTGAACACATCTGGAGTGGTTTCTAGCACGTGGTTGGCAGCACAGCACGCACACTGCTGCAGCACACAACGTGGCTTTTCCAAGAGCACCCTGCACTGTCTTCTGATGCTCAGTTAAGTTTTCCAGACAGAAACAAAGTCCTGCTTGCTCCTCACTCCAGTTCATCACCAAACAGCCTTGCTTGCATCTCCCTCTGTAGTGATAAGGGCTCCTTGGAGCTGACCTACCACTTGCATGAGTCACCAAGGGGGATGCTAACTGCTTTGTTCTGGTGAATACTACATAGCAAGTATTAGGAATAGGAAAAAAATAATCCCAAACCAAGCCTAAAACCAGGCATAAACCTAGCATACATATGTAATTCTTTTCTGCCATACCTTAGGGACTGCAAAACAGGCCTTGTTCCTGCAGCTCTCGCTCACATGGCAGCAGGATTACTTGCATGATTTGGCAGCAACTTACACAGCCAAAGACCTGCAGGATTGGGCTCTTAATTGCTTAAAAATACACTACCCACCAATAGTTACCTAATTTAGCAGAATACATTACCTCTCTGCTTCATAAATCTTAATTAAAGCTGTTAGTTTTCCTATTATATGATCAAGAAACGCCCCATTAAAGTTAAGCAGTTTCTCTAGGTAATTATATGCATTATGTGGTGTGAGTGTAAAGATGCATATAACATTCCACTTCCAATTATTTTGCATACCCTGAAAAGCACTATCTATTAAATAAAAAACTTGCAGAATTTCATTAATGCACGATTTTTTAATCTCCCAAAAGTCAAAGCTGTCCCACAGGAGCATATATACTCAGTGTTGGCTCCTTATAATACAATTTAATGCTCACAAACACAACTAAAGTATTTAAGCATTTACAGAGGTTGTCATAAGCGCTTTTCTTATTTTTGATCAAATTCAAGTCTACACTTAATACAGTTAACTGTAGTTATTTAATTTCAAAACTCAGGAATCCAACCTCAAAAATTTATAACAATATAAATTTAGTTACATTGATACAGGATATGTATGCTACTGGGAAGCCATTTTTCAGTAAGTGTAGAAGTGTAAGATCTAAAATGAGTTATTTTTTAAAGTAAGTATTATTTCAAATAAACTTTGTCAGATTTCAAATACTATTTTCTTATTCGTCTGCAAAATGATTTCATAATTTTTAGTGGTATATTTCAAACCAGTGCTAAATGCTACCAAAACCTAAATGTATCTTAATTATGTTTTCTCTTTTGATGAGAATTTCATGTAAAGAGATAACAAATTTTAAACTGAGACCTTACAAACATCTTAGATACGTTATTAACCAAAGCACTCCATTTCCCAACAACTGGCTTGAGAGAATGAAATTTGGAAAATTATTCTTAGCTCCCCTAAGAAACTGAATATATTTCCTGACCACATTAACAATTAAAAGGTATACACAAGATGTTAGATGTTATAATATAATGGAAGGAGCTTACCATCTATTCATATAAGGCAAGGAACTGACTCCTGCCCTTAGAAGTAACCTAATCAAGCTTGCAAGAACCTTATATTTTGCTTTTAAGCAAAATATTATTCTCTAAAAACTGCAGAGAGTCGATCAGACACAGGAAAAACAAAGAATGAGAAAAGCTCAGAGAGCAGCCTTAGCCAATGCTGATTATCTTTGATTCAATAGAGTTTCATATCATCCCTCAGAGCTGACAGTACATTATTAATTGAAACACTGGGGCTGAACTATGTCCTCTTCTGTAGTAATCATAATATAATTATATCCCATAGGCAGAAATACTATTTCCACCTCTGCCCCTGAAAAAGTAATCTACAAAACTGTCTTAAAAATGTGCAAAACGAAATAGTACACTACCACCCTATTTATGGCATTGGTACTCAGGGTCCATTAATCATGATGTATATTGTGAGGAAACAGATAAAAGAAACTATCAAACATGATTTTTATATAATATACCATGAAAGCATCTTTGATAACTTGATTTCAACCTATCTGGCTGGGTTTCTTTTTATAATCTTTTTTTTTTTTTCCTGTTTTTAATTTTTGCGCTGATGTACCTATATAAATAACAGTATTTCCTGGAATCTCTGAAACATCAAACCAAACATATTTTCCAATATTGAAAGATTACATTCCATTATATCATTACCACTTAGAATAGGCTATAAATTCATTGACTGAAGAGTATAATAGCAATGCCTGATCTTTTATATACCATACTTTCACTAATAGAAAATCAGCCTCTTCTGAAACATTAGCACGTTACCCTTTCTAGTAAAGCATATCAAATCACATTAGTGAAAAAGTTGCCAAGTCAAATGGAAGTTCGGTGCCAATTTTCTTCCCTTTCTTTTTTTTACCCCCCTTTCTTTCTTTCTCGAGAGACAGAGAGAGAGAGGAGTGAGCAAGAGAGGGGGGATTAAATTTCTTACTAAACTTGTGGCAGTGAACATAAAATATAATAATACTCCTTTAACATTCCTATCATGATTTTGGTCCTGGCACTTAAACCAGCTGAGGACTGAAGGAGTTAATGCTTTAAAACATGCAATAATTCAGACGGCTAGCTTGCAAGATCTGCAATATGCTATTTTTTTTCCTTTACAAGATAGACTCCAGAGTAGACAGATCAACTCTGCAAAAGAAGTACAGGGGAAAAAAGGAACTCTATAACCAATCAAACCAAATGCCAGAGCAGAGGGCAAAGGGATATGGAAAATGAGAAGATAGACTTCCAAGTCCTTTCCTGAAAGTGCTTGGATTTTGAGGAGAGTCCAGCATTGCCTGACAAAAGTGTCTTTGTGCAGCGACACTGGGGAGAAGGGAGTAGAGCTTGGGAAACCTAATGAAAACAGGCCAAGCCTTGTACATTAGACCCCATGGAGAACTTTGAATCATATGAGCTGCAGACAAGCACTGAGTATGTAATGCTAAATTAAAGACCACCAAATATGGGGAGCATCAGAGCAGCACTGGGGCAGATGTGCTTGTGGTGCTGGCCAGCACATCACTTGATGCTTCCCTCCACCCCTTCTCCTGTCCCCTGCAGAGAGCCAAGCACCTTGGGACAGCACAGTTTGCCTCTCTGCAGTGACCTGCTGCTCACTAACCCATTAAGGAAAATAAAGTGTATTTTTTTAAACCTTCTTCTGCAATTTGGTTGAATGTTAGCCATTTAACATGCTAGCAAAGAGGGTGCTAAGCTGCAGCTCCCATTGCCATGTCCCGGTGTGCGACTGTGATGTCACCTCCTCAGCTGCCAGGTACCCCAGCCTACCTGGCTTTCCAGCATTATTCTTGCTTTGTATATTGTGACTGGCAGTGCATTTATTCTTGCCTTTGGAGAAAACTCAAATAAATCCAGCCTCGTGCTACTGTTCATGTGGCTTATTAGCAAGGTGCAATCTTTACAGCAAGTTCTCTTCCATACAAAGCATGCGTTTCCTGATCCTAGCAGCAAGGCAAGAACAAGCTAGCAAATAGGAAACACCTTGTGCACAACCACCAGGATGTTTCAGCATCAAGGTGTTTGCCATCTCCCTCCCACCTGCTTGCCCTTCCTTTCCCACTAGTAACATCACAGCACAGCATCTCCATCTTTCAAATCAGGCAGGCCCTGTTTTGCGCAGCACTGGTCCCAAACCCCACTGCCTGCCTTCCTAGGGTCTCTGCAGCATCCTTTCTGTACTACTCACTCATATGAAAAACGTCCCAATTCCTACACTGCCATCCACTCCTTCCAGGAAATAGTTGCTGAGGCCTGCACGACCCTGCATGGAGGAGATGGTATAAGATGATATGTCTGAGCTGCGCTCAATTCATTATAACATTGTTTAATAATGTCACAGCAAAAGCAATCCTGATTTTATGCAGTTCAGTAGAAAAATACGCAATTTGTTGGAATGAGAGCAGAGGAAGACCTTGTATGTGTTTTCCTGTTTGAGAGCCAGTGCTCCTTGATTCCTTCCTATCTTCCCAACTTCTGTTCCCATGACCCATCATCAAGGCTGATGAGCTCCCAGCAGGGGAAAGGCAAGTAGAGTCAGCCATCCTCACCACCCGTGCTGCAACACACAGACAAGAAACCATCTATCCCAAGTCATTTAGTCCAATGCAAAGATGAGTGAATTTTGCTCCAAAAAATTGGGAAAAATCTGCTTTTAAATAACCCATGCACTCTGTCCACCGCTCCTTTGCCAAGGAAAGCTCCTGGATAAAAGGGTGAGTTTTGCCCCCAGCAATGCTGCAAGAAACTTCATTTCAAAACTTTGAGGTTTTATTATTTTTATTTAATTGCTAAGAAATTTTAAATCTCTGCATTTTAGGAGTAATGCAAAACAGGGAAACCATCTCCCCCAGCAGTGAGGCAGGGTGAGAACCAGCAGAAAAGAAATCAAAAGAGAACTACCTGCAATGCAGGTGTGGAGATCAAGGGTGCCATTTGTCCCTCCCGGTCACTGTCATGTTTTACATGAGATTTGAAAACCCTGGGCTAATTTCTTGACTGGTGTCAACTGGCACTGCTCCTTAGTGGTCAACAAAGCTAAACCTACTTGCAAAAGGGCACAGAATTTGTCAATATTAAATCCAGAAAATTTGTAGGAAATGGAGAAGTGGATACACTGGGGTAGAGGAGAAAAAGGAGAGATAAAAAAACGAACACAAACAGTATTTTGATGTAGCTAGAAAAGACCAGCCACTTTTTGGCTCTCAAAAACAAATGTGGAAAGAAAAACCTCTATATTTAAAGTAACACTTGGAAAAATGATCACTGTGTTTCCTTAGCAGCAACTGAGCCAACTTCTTCTCTCAATAACCTCCAGTGTAGAACACCACCAACTGCTGTGAGGTCATGCTCATACAGGCAACCTCCACTAGACAAATCCAAGCACCCATACAGCAGAAAGCTGGGGCAATCTCCAGTTTTGGTAGGATTGCTCTGAATTTGCACTGGTGTCACAAGGGGAAACATATAGCCCAATAATTCCTTAAAAACTCCAGGTAGTTGGGATGTGTGTTATCCCCCACTCACCCCTCACCACTGACTGAAAACTCTGTGAAGTCATTAGCATTGCATAGACCTCAGATAACTACAGGTTTAGGTGTTTTGTTTTCTGATATTGTGTATTTCTGGCAAAAAATTGCCCTTATTTATGCAACTGAAACTCACTGGACGCCCCCCAGTACCTGTATGTGCAGGCTGGACACACACAGTTAGAAAACACTGTTTTTTCTGAAGTCTGATAAGAATAGGTCTTTCTATTATTATTATTGCTATTTAAAATTACTATTAAATTATTATTAATTAAATTACAATTAAAATTTTAGAGTTCATTTTCTCTAACTTGGCCCATTAGTGCCCCAGACTACACCTGCTCATAGCCCAGAACCTCCTCCATCTCTCAAAGTACTTCTTTTCTCATTCTCCCATCACAGACCTCTCATAAGTTTGTATCATGTTGGATACTTGCAACATTATCTTTTAATTGGTACAGAAAGGGCTGTTCCTCTCTTCCCTTCTCCTCCCAGTTCCCTTTGTTCTCCTGTCTTTGCCCACATTTCCTCCGACCTGTGGTGCCACCACATTTAAATGGTTTGCTGACCTGCTCCTCTTCACCTCCAGCATGTGGCTATTCAGATATACAGATCTATATACAGTGAGAGGGTTTATATCTATTGATTCCAAGACAATGTAAAGCGTGCTTGTAGGGTACTATAAGAAGACAGCCCTACTGGACCATTCTTCATCCCACTGAAGCTGATGAGATTGTTCCAGTCAACATCAAGACCCTTTTGGGATCATAAACCAGAGACTTGTTTTTACTTTGCCTTGAGTATTCCTTTTTAGGAAATGAAATTCACAGTCAGTCCAGCCCCAACAAGCATGTTTGATTATTAACAGTTACTATACCTATTGGGCTACCAAGATATACTGAATTTACGCATCAGACATGAACTTTTACCATTGGTGACCCTGTTCCAAGTTTTCAGGAGGTAACTTTCTCTGAAGAGATAGCCATGGATATGGCAAGGAAACTTCTCAATGTTATTTGTGCACAATTACAAGGGAAAAAAATTATAATTAAAATCTTGTTTCCCTATTTGAACACTCATAGGTTGGCTTGAAGCTGAAATCAGGCTCATCTGTCTGATGCCTGTAACAGCCCATACTGCTAGCATTTTATGAGGATCACTAGAAGCATTAACAGTATAACTCTAAAATTTCCCTTTCTATCCTCTAGAGTTAAAATAACTATTAGAAAGCACTGAATAAGAAAAAATGACCATGATAATCCCAGACTTCATAATAAACCCAGATTTGTCTCAATATTTCAGGAATATCTGAATCAAGAATTTTGACTTGGGTCCATCACTATGATTTATAAGACTTTTTTATCCATCCCTAACATGAGGGCCATTAATTTTCATTATCACTTACTAAAGACTAGAAATACCTTGGGGCTAAACAAAGAGTGAAGATGAAGGTGCCTTCAGCTTCACAGGCAAGAGGTGGGAGAGGGACCTCTTTGCCTGCACACCTAGCACTGCAAGGGCTTTCCAGCAATGCTATTAAATCAATACAAAACACCAACAGTGAGCATGCATCTCATTTTTTAAGCCGTATGCTTGCTTTGCTGCTTATTCAATCATTTTAACAATTTCTAAAACCGCAACTCACACCACACGTGTCCTTTCAGTGGGAAACATAGGTGATATGATCAAAGTTAGCCTACACCTAATCAGCACGCAAGAAATAATCAAGAATCTTTTTTTAAGACGTGTTCAATTCAGTGAAGGGCAGACTATTAGTCTTTTCCTTATTTACTACAGTTTGGGAGAAATTCACATTATTTCCATTAATATTGTTCCAGCCATATCAATTATTATAAGGTGCACTCAATAATGCAGCTACATTATACCTTGAGCAAAGTATCTTTCAGTGCAGTTTCTCAAGCAAACAAGATTTACATCCTAATGTAAGATACACGGCTCTACCAAACTAAAGCCATATGTCTCTTTTTTTTTCAGTCATCGCCCCAGTGACACAATCCACAGAGTATATTCGACATGGAAAAGAATGTTAGAAACTCCACAAAGGAAAACAAGCACCAAAACAGAAAGTTGGATGGAATTGATTAAAGCACCACTTTTAAGTGTGTTGAAACAACAAATTTTTCCCCACTGTGGCTGAAGAAATCTGTCACAGCAGATTTAGCCATAAATCCTCCCATTGATACATGGAAAGAAGGAATCTCACGTGGAAAGATTTGGCTATATATTGAACATCCCTAACACGCATCCATTGGGCTACCTAAACCAGCAGCAGCACGCATGTATCTCTCTGCAAAATAGCATCTCCACTTCCTTTAAATACAAAATTCCTGAACACCTGGATGCTTCCATGTCATGAAATAAATGCTTGTAGAATAAAAATTTACAGTCCCCTCCATGCATTTAATTTGTTTAAACACTTTTCCAAAGCAAGGGCCTTTTTTTCCTTTTTCATTTTTTTTTCCCCTCCTTTCTTAAATGGTGAGCTGTATTTTATAATGGAGCGCCAGCTCTCCAGCGAGCCTCCATTCTTCCAGCCCTGACAGACTGTTTGTCAGCTAAACTCCCCTTGTCATGTATCCCCACCACTGCCAACTCATGCACGGAGACCTTCACTTTTACTGCTACCACTTGCACCCTGCGCAACCTTTGTCATTGATCACTGATCCAACCCAGTGCCCACATGTTCTTCAAGTGCCTACACAAGTAATGAGGTACTTGTGGTGTAAAATTAAACTGTCAACTGTCAGCGATTGATAACCACAGTGAGAGCTGACCTAGAACACCTGCACCCGTGGCCAAGACAGGTGTGACACGTTTGATCGCTGAGCCCTACTAGTCAGTGTGACCCGACAGTGTCCCTCCATGGATTTCGCCCCTGACAGAGACACCATATTTCAGCCCCGGGTTTCCAGCACTGGTGTGGGAGCAGCCCCCACCCTGACTGCCACAGACCCTCTCCTCCATCTTTTCCATCGTGGTGGCTGCAATATGAGCAGCACCAGGTTTTGATGGTGACAGATCTTTATTGTGTCTTTTACCTCCCATCTCCTTTCTCTCCCTTCTGATTCTTCTTCACCCCCAACTTGCGCACAACCCCCACATTTATCAGCACTATCACCCCCTTTCTCAAGGCTTTTGTGAGTGCCCCAGGGCTCAGGATCTTCATTTCCATACATGTGTTGATCTAATAACAGCAATGAACAGCATTTATGGCTATTTTTGTAGTATAAACCTTCCAGTTCTGCTTCTGCATTGCTTTGTGTGGCACAGATCTGAATGTTGCTTTGGCATCATTTAAGTAAACTCAGTCTGATGCCTTTGAGAGCACTGAATAGGAAATCTCCATTTCCCCTTATCCTTTCCATCACCACCATAGAGAAATGCACCCCTCTTCATCATGCTGTAATTAGTGTTTGCTGTGGTTACTACACAACATTTACCCTACGGTTTATATTGGTATATTTTTTAATATTTTTGAACTATTGATTTTCACTCGGAGCAAAAAGGGTTTTTAAGACACACACTGTCTTTTAAACCCCCGAAACACATCAGAAAATAATGGCAGGAAGGTTTCTCCCCTCCCCTCCAACAGTTGCACTATATTAAGTTCATGTGATGAGAAGATAAAAATCTATTAACTTGCTGCTGACCTTATCGACACAAGGATCTGTGCAGACATTACAGGAACCATATCTCTTCTGACTTTTACATCCAGAACCTCATGCACCAGTGTCCCAAACCGAATATAAAATCTTCATGATGAGTGAAACAGTGACACATACTCAGACTCTGGTCCTGCCGGCTGGCAGGAGACACAGGGTCCTCTGGGGCCCAGGACCAGCCTCTACTTTCAATTTAACTTCAGGAACGTTTTTTTCACCATATGCTGCTGGGGGCTCTGAATCAAACAGTTTCTGTAGGACCATATGCTATGAGGTAAATGTGCTGGATACAGACAGGCCTTCTGCTCCCCCATATCACCATGATGTATTGCAAACATAATTAAAGGTGAGTAACACGGGCGCTCCTGTTTGGGTTAATCATTCCTTTTTGCAACTGGTAAAAAACAAACCAATTTTCAGATTAGACCAAAAGTCCATCTAAATATACATTGTTCACACACGCCTACAGCTCCCACATTCCATGTACCAGGCTCCTGCAGACAGGAGCTCTGGAAAGGCAAAAGATTTGAGGGTTTTTATTTTTATTATTATTAAATAAGAGCTCTTTTGGGCACAGCAAGGACTCATGCCTGCCTCTGATGTTGCTCCCATTTCAGCAACCAGTGAGACAGATTGCTGAAATGGGACCACCCGTCACAAGCACCATCATGCTCCAGATGCTAGGAGGCAGGGAGCAATGACACAGTGATCTCCAAAAGACAGCAAAGGAGTTGATGGCAGGCAGTAGGTGCCAACAGGACAGCAGCGGCATTTGCTGCTCATCAGCTCTACACGCCTGGAGGCAACAGGTTCCCATGTGGTTAGAAATAAGCCTGTGCAAGATGCCACTCCAAACAGGCCACAGTTGGATTACATCAAAGGAAACTGGAGTGTTGTAACACCATCAACCAGTGGTTTGCTAACGTCACTGATACCTAAATTCCAGGGGAGTTTGCTCAATACATATTTTAATGGAATATTTCTTGGACTGGCCAGCTCTTGGGGTAATTCAGGTATCAGGTCAGCAGATGAGGTGTCACATACCCTTATCACATACTAGAGGCAATGGGCTCTGCACCAGCAAAGTTCATCATCTCCCAGCCTACAAACATGACCAATACTCCAGCCAGCCCTTGCATGCTTCAATTAAAAGATAAATTCCAATGCCAACATATCATGAGATAGCCAAGTGCTTTTTAGAAGGTAGCTGGAAGTCCAGCTAGCTGTTCTCAAAGCTACACAAACACACGGAGATCTGCCTACAGAGCAGCTTCCTGTTGGCCAGTTAATGTACACAGTTGTCACCTCCTCACTGGGAAGGTTTTGGTGTCAAACACAGGAGTTTGCTGGGACATCCCATGACTCACATCTCCTGCCCTTATGCCCTGCTATGGCCACCAACTGCAGGAGACAGGACTCTGAGCTGGAGAGACCTGTGGTCTGACACAGCACATTTGGTTCTGCATTTGGGAACTTGCTCGTGTAATTTTCTAGCAGTACCTGGACAATCCTCAAGTGTGCTATTAGTTTGAAAGGCCAGTGTACCTCCAAAGCTCCTGGAATGCCAATGCAAGCTGCTTGAGGAGCTCCAAGCTGGAGCACTGCCCGTGTCCCATCCCTCCCTATGGCTCCAAACCCTTACACGTTTCATTCCAAAGAGCACAGAGGAGCTCATGATTAGGACAAGGACTGGCCAAGCCACAAGCTGTATCCCTGTTTCAGCCCCCCATGTTCCTCTGGAACCTCTAGTAAAATGGCTTTATTTCCGTGCACCTCAGTTTACTCTTATTTTACAAAAGCTAGTAGCAACACCCATCCCTCAGAGGTGCTGGGAAGTAAGTCGCAGTGGTTAAACATGCCTAAGCCACACTGATCCTAAGTAATAAAAATATATTTCAAATGCCTAACAATAAAGAAATAACACGGCTCAAGCCACTGCTGGTTGTGGTTGTGGTTTTGTGAAACAAAAAATCTTACTGATGGGGAAAATTGCTGGTGATTTGCTTCAATGAAAGAAAAAATAAACAAGTACGATGTAACACGGAACAAAGTTACAGTTTGATCAATGATGCCCTTTATATTGGCAACAGAGGCAGGCTGAAAAATTTGTATGCCAATTCAAATGTTTTCAGGGCTCAGAGATGTTGTGTAGAGCTCTGGGTGTTGAATGCAGCAAACCTGATGGGAGGACTGCAAACAGCTACTTTTCATCATCTAGTTTGGGCACCAACGTCTGATAGTGAAACTGGGACTCTCTGCATTTGCAAGCAAACCCTAGTGTTTTTATTGCTTATACAGCCTGTCTGTTGCTTTACTGCAAACGGGTTCTGCAATTTGTAGGCTAGAAGGAGACTAGATATGTTGCTTCTCACCAACGCTCCCTGCAATACACACTGAGATTGGAGACAGCAAACCAGCCCAAGGAGAGATCAGTATGTAAAGTATGTCTGGAGCACCACATACAGCTCACTCCAGCATGCGCCATTGAGAAGAAATTAATGATACATGGAAAGCTCATTCCAGATGATCACAGACCAAAATTCCTGGACCTAGAGCTTCTTATTCCGGTTCCCCCCTCCCCCCGGCCCCTGCATGCAGAGAGAATCCCTCTTGTTTTCGCACTAATCTCAGAGCTGACTGAAAAAAAAGCAGAACTTCCCCAACCACCCAAGTGGAAGCAAAAGAACTGATTTCAGTGCAATAACAACAAACGAGGACCCAGATTATGGGCCTTCCATCCCAGCTTTTTGAAATCAAGAACAGTGCACACCTTCTGGCATTTGTAAACATAAGTAAAATAAAACAGCTAAACTCTTGGGCATTCCTCGGGACTGAAAAAAAAAAAGATCTCAGCAAGAAGTGACATCAAAGATAGGTTGTTTACATATTGGTGGACCTGTCTGCCTGTCTCTTCACATTGATTTTTACGGTACAAAAATATTATTTCAGTGACAAGGATGTAAACCTTATTCAAAACAGGATTTAAACCATATCCTGCAAGTGAGGCATCTCTTCAGATAGCCTGCCTGGACTTACAGCATACCGAAGGCATGCTGATTTTCATCCGCGGTGTTTGTTAAGAGGGTCACAATATCAGGAAGCAGGAGAAGGCTCATCAAAGCCTCGTTGCTCGCCTTCACCGCTCATCAGCTAGACAGTACCTTGTTTTTTAAAGCGGAGCGGAAATGCATCTCCAGTGACCCATTGTTAGAAACTTCCTTTTGTCTTTAAGTTTGCTGGAAGGAGTATGGGGGCCCCTTTTAACTCTTTTCCAATAGGTAATTTCCCTTCATTAGGGCTCCCATTACAACTGAAAATTTATCAGACGTGATTAAAGAAGCATCTTGTCTCTTTCCTATCGCCTCAAAAAGGGCATATTTTGATCACCCAGCGTGTCTTGCAAACACAGATAAGGACAGGCACCAAGCTGGGGGATCACAGCAGAAATGTGGACTGCCCAGAAAGTTCATGCTTGGATCTCAGCATCCTCAGAGCTTTCCTCTGAATTGCAGGGTGTCAAAGCTGCTGCAGAAGGGGAGCGGTGGGGCTCCTGGAGCAGACAGGAAGCCAGGAAGATGCAACCACAAAGCTGAGCTCCAGGGCTTTGGGCAAGTCACAGTTCCTTAAAAACCCCGCATGCATAATGCAAATCCTGGACTTCATTCCTTCAAAGCACCCATTTCAAATAGACCATACCTTCAATGCGTAAGGGCAACTTCTGCACATGCTCATGGGACTTTCGTTTAAAAAAATAATATAGCACTTTTGGAGCACCCCTAAATGTATTCCCCCATGCTGCAATCATGAACTGAACCACAGTCCTGCACTCGCATAATTAATTCTCTTTACAGGTGCAGCCCTCTCTGCAATCAATATCCCAAACACTGGCCCTGCTCCTGATGCCTTCTCAGTGCCCAATCCAACTTGCCTTAACAACAAGGGAAAAAAATTCCCGTTGACTTCAAAGGCAGTTGGATTGGGACGGTATGTGAAAAATGCAATTGTGCTCTAAAAAATATGTTTACTTTTAATAAGTATGAGTGATAAACTCATGTGTAAATGTACTGTTTTACAGGGTAACTATAGAGGTGCAAGTTATAGCTTATTTCTGTGAACCAGACAAAAATCAGATTACAACAAGAATATTCTTTCACACCTGCAAATTATGGTATGCATTTACTCTCATTAACAATCTAGAATTTACAGTCACATTGAATACAGTGAGGATTAATCTGACAATAAAGAAGCAATAAGAAATTATCTAAACATTAAAAACATTCATAATGTGTGAATCACCTTCACTAGAGGTGTTGCGAACATTCAACTCTGTATGTGTCACCCATGAACATCTGTCCCCTCTTTCCCTCGCACGAACATGCATTCCATTCAAACACAGATACAATCAGGCTTTAATTTTATTTTTCTCACATAATGTTAATCAAGAGCTAAAAAGATAATTTCCTTCTACCACAAAGCAATTCCACTGTGGTGGAACAAACTGTTATCTTAAGTTTCACAGAGCAATTGTTCAATAATTCCTGTTTGTGGCTCTTTTCCAAATCCTTGAGAACAGCTCAGGCTGCCAACCCTTCTTAAAAAAGAAGGAAAAAAAAAAAAGGTAAGAAAAAAACCACCACAGAAGGCAAAAAGCACATTCTGTCACTCAGGGGTTCAGCAGTGGCAGGCTCGGCCATTTCTCAGAAGAAAACTCCAGCCCTAAGACTCCGACATGCAGAAATGCACTGTCTGTTTGAAGACAATTGCCTAGAAAGATATAAGCACCCAGACTGTAAATTTGTAGCAGCGCTGGCCCTCCGAGATGGTGTTATTTTGGCCTGGTGGATTCAGTGAATTGGAACCTCCAGGAGGAAAAAAATAAGGATATTTGGCATTACTGCAGTTTTCTACATGCAAGGTGCAGAGCAAGCTTTAAGCAATTAATGTTTATCAAAGAAGAATGGGACGGTGTTTTGTTGTGTGAAAGGAAACTGATAACGTGAATTTCTTCAGTGAAAGTAATAAAGTGTTCTGTTTCCATGGAAAAAAAATTAGAAATAACAACAGCAGCACTTACTCAGAAAGCACCCCCTGCATTTCAAAATCATAATTAATTTCAGCCCATGAGCTCACTGAGGAAGGGACAGTCATTTACTACAGCTTGTACAATGGGCAGCACTACAGGGCGCTGCCCTGCCCGTCGGTGGGAGTTACCATCAGACAAATATTAGAGCAGTATTAATCATCACAAGTGAAAGTGCAGCATTAAGCTGCCATTTCAAAGTCCCTGGGTCTGAGCCGAGTGAGGAACAGAGCAGGGAGGAAGGTCTAAGGGCTCAGCCCAGCCAGCACAAGGCACTGTGCATGGGCATGAGCTGCAGTTTGACCTCCTCCAAAGCATCCCAGCATAACCCTATAGCATCCAGACTGGGATTTCCCCAGGTTTGGCCACGGCTTGCAGGAGGGAGAGCTTGCTTACTTGGGACATACCCAGCTGCTGAGCGAGTCTGGTGTTGCCAACACCACACTCACATCATGTTCAATCCCAATGCTAAAAAGAAAGGAAATAAGATGGTTTTAACTCTAAAAAGTAGGTGTCTGCAGAAATAACCTGTGTAGGTGGATTAACCACAATTTTTTACTTAATTTAAGTTTTCTACATTGCTAACACTTCGTTGTAAATGCATGTATCCCAATGAAGCTCTTCTCACTCTACAGCACAGTAAAAATTGAAGACTCAAGCCGAGATCCTCTTCTCCAACCGAGAAGAAAAAAGCCACCACCCTCTTCTTAGAGTAATACAGTAGGTTCTGGGGGCTGCAACACAACATTTAATCCAGGCTAAAATTTCTGGATTCTGAGAACAACCTGACTTGTTCTGTAAAGATGCTCTCCAGGCAGAAGAGGGTAAACAAATAACCACCATCTGCAGAAGAGTTTGGCTGCATTCAGACTTGCACACTGTAAAAAGGTAGTGAGATTAAGATGAGGTACAGCTAAACTGAAAACACTGCTGTGGAGCTAAGCAGGACCAGCCATTTTTCCCCACCAGCCTAATGCACTGATGTTACCCCCAACCCTCCTTCCCCCCACTCCCCCCAAAAAAAAAAAACTAAAACAAAACCATATTACCCTGCAAAGATAGGCTTCACATTAGTCTTTTGACCTCTTTCAGCTCACAATTCAGATAAAAGATACAGAACTGCTCCAACAGTGAGCATCAGCAGGAGCTCCTTGCAGTGGGGTTGAAAACCGATGAAAGGGAAATCGGCTCAGCTTCCCGCTTGGAGTGGATTAGGCTCCAGGCAGTATAGCTTAATGTCTCTGCTATGGAACAAGGGGCTTCTCCTGCTGGTCAGGATGAAACTCACAAAAAGCAAAGTCAATAAGGACAGGGAGAGGGGAGAATCCAGATCACAGCGTATTTGCCAACACACAAATCATGTATTGCTTTTTGGATGCTTCCGTTTGCACCAGTGGAGGTACCCCACTGAAGTAATCTTCAGGAACAAAGATATTTGTTAATTCCTGTTCTACCCTATGCCTTACCAGGCAAGCAGCATTTACAAGGCCAGGTTCTTTCTACAAATTCCCACCCACAAATCCCACCAAGATCAACTGAGGTCCTGTACAAGCCTCCTAGACCATAACATGAACTGAAGACCATATCTCCCTTTTATCCCAAATCCAAGTCCTCACATTCAGTAGTTTACTTATTACACTCCAACAAACCCTCCTGATTTAATGTCCCTGAGCTTACAGGGCCCTTCCCTTTAAGTTCCTCCTGGCTCAGAGATGTATACAGGAGAATGGCCACTCTGGGCTAGAACACATACACCCACATGACTTAACACCCTGATCCTCAGGGATAAGCTATGAGCCTATAAATCACCACACTTCCAGAGAACAATAGCTACCTCTTGTTTAAATAAAACTGCACCTGCTATATTAACATACCACTGAACAATTGCTTTGTTTTTTTCTAGGCATCCAGGCTGAAGACACATTGCTTCCTGACCCATACACTGAAAGACTTTTTCTTAGAAGGGTATAGGGGTTTCATGCCACGCAGCAGCACTTCAGAGTGGTCACCTTCCTTCCTTCCTTTGTATTGGGGCGGTACACAGTTTTGTTTAGCTTTCCACAGGTTTATTTCCATCACAACCCTCCAAGACCTTGCAGTCCTTCTTTGGCAAGTATTCCTTCTTTTTGTTTCCTATCTTGGACTATTGCAAGCTCTGAACTGTGATTTGGGCCATTTCGGGGCATTTTTCAGGAGATTCTTCTCCTATTGAAAGACCTTGGGCAAAGCAGGCATCAGATGAAAATTTCTTTGCCAAAAGTCTAATCATTGCTAAACCATTTTGCTTTCCCCAAGCAGGTTAATTATAATCCTTATTTCAAGTTTATTTATCTCTACTCAATACTTAGTTATTGATTGCATTTGAACCCTTTTCTAATGGAGTCATTTTGCTCAAATAAGGTGCTCACTGGCTGTTTAAAAATGGACTGCTTGAAGAGGTTGGGTCACACATGTAAGGAAGCAGTAAGAGTTTTGTAGAGTACACAGTGGACACAAGAGCCAACTTCACTTTGCAGAGAAACACAGTGTCTCCAGCAAGGAGCATAGACAGGGCATTGCTAAGCCAAAAATATGTTTTATTCCTGAATCTGAGCCCAAAGCAAACCCAAATCCAGCCCAGCGAGCATGTTTCTGCTCAGAAACATCTTGTGTCCTGCAGGCTACTGCGCTCAAAACAAGCACCCTGCCTTCACTCACCACCTCCGTCTGCAGCCAGAGCACTTCCCCACAACCAGCTTTCCAGGAACAAGGTGCCCACTCCTCCTCATATCCTCTTCCTGGACGCCTGCCCCAAACTGCACTTCCTGCTCATCCCACACAGCTCTTGGCTGGATCTGGCACCTCCTGGTTCACGCAGTCATTTCCATTCTCAGCTGCCTGAAGCCAAAAAACTTTGTGGGGAGTTGTGCTCCATGGACACATTCAACAATAACATCAAGACTTCAACCATTTAAAACTACAGCTGAACTTAAAAAAAACACCACCTGGATGCACACCATCCTACTCAATTATTTTAGCAATTGTATGTCCTGCTCCTGCAGGCACTACTAGTTACTCCTCTTCCTTTTAATCTAATTACAACACTACAGCCTGCAAAATGGGCAACTGTTAGTGCAGCAACTCAAAATTAGAGAATGTTATCAGACTGCATTTCAAGGCAGTATTTGTTGTTTCTGGTGAATCCTGAAAGCCAGGTTGAAAAGACCATCATAGAATTGCAGCATTGTTTATGTTGGAGATCCTGACCATTAGGGCAGGTGGATTCTCCTCTTACACAAACCAACAAACACACAAGCCCGCACCAGTCCTGCCACATTACTCCATAAAAGCAACAATCTCTGCATGCTTCAACTACAAAGTCTCCATCCAGTTCACTCTCATTATTGTTCCCCTCCAATCAATATATTAAATTACTTTTTAAAAGCTTCTACATGCAAGGCATGACATTTCTCAAAGTCCCATATAGAGGAAGAAGTTACCCTGAAAGCCAGGTTAATCTCTTGGTTCCTCTATCAGTAAGATGTGAAACCATGCAACAGGGGAAATATATGCTAGCTCTTCTGAAGATCTGCCTTGGCCGGCACCTACTCTGCCACATCCTCTACCTGTGATGCTTCCTCCTCGATATCCCTGCCAATGTCTTGGCCAAAACCATCAACAGCACCAGGTGATTTGGCTGCCTCCAGCTCAGAGAGCCTGAACTGGGTAAGAGGCACAGCGAAAAGCACCTGCTGTGCCTCTTACCAGATCCAGTACCAAGACTAGTCAGTGGAAATCACCAGCACTTGCAAAGCTTCACCTCTGCAAGTCTCATCAGTGACCGTAGCCACTCATGAGTGCTGGTCACTGTGCCATGAGTGTGGGACACTCTGTGTGGGACATCTGGATGCTGGGAAGACTTTGCAGCCCAGCACCAGCTTCGGGTCAAGAGGAACCACCACTTCTTACAATGAAAGGAAGCTGAGCCAACCTCTGGACAAGCCTCTCCCCAACACAAGGGTATTTGAAATGTGGATCAAGAACAAAGCTCCCTGTTAATAACAGCTTGTTTCACACAGTGAAAAATGTGCTATATTGGGTTCACAAGCTGAATTCCAAACTGCCTGGCCATTTTCCCTTCAACTTCCCAAATTTATTAAAGTGTGAGAGCTTAGCTCTCTTTATAGTATTCAAGTGACTGGCACATCACTCAGCCACGGCGACTTGCATCCCTCACCACATCTGTGTCCAAGGGCAGATTCAGCTCTTGCATTTGCACATGCCGGTCAAGTTCAACATACATTTGTGCATCCACAGGACAGCTAATTTCCACAGAGCCCTCACTTACCAGCCTCCCTTTATTTTGCTGCACAGGGGGCTTCTTTCCTATCTTGCCCTTTCCAAAAGCCAGTCAGCTCCATCACCAGTCCTCCCAAACACACTGACAGATCCTACATGTGTCTCTGGAATATGGATGTGGGGAAAACACCACTCTCAGCATCTCACAAACTCACAAGAGTCAGAGGCACAGAGGGAGATCATTCCCATCACCAGTGAAGTCAGCAAAGATACCTCCATCCTCATGGCAGATGATTGTCTGCTGACTGTAGATACACATAGGATCTGCCAAGCAGAGGGACCAGCTTGTGTTCCAAAGGGGTAAAGAGAACAGCAAATGGGGTTCATTTGACCCTGAAACAAAGCCCAGGTGAAGCATGACTCTGCTCCCCACATGGATCTCTTGCCCCCACACCCTTCTCCTGCTCTAGCCACTAGAGAGCACTTCTTCACTTCACTTTTATCAGTCAGGCTCACAGATTGAATGTTATCAATTGACAGCTTTAAAGCTAAGGAATTGTATAAATTAAATACAGTCTGCAGCAAATATACTGAGGAGCTAGAATTTATATACACACTAGATATGGGAGCTCTTAGTTATTACCCACTTAAGGCTATGGCACTGATGAATGGTAAGGCCACCCTATCCCTGAAGGCACTTTTCATTACCCACAGTATAGGAATATTGAGAGAGTGTGTGTATGTATCCAGCATGACTGCTCATTTCCATAGTTCTCCATCAGGTTTGCATTCAGTTTATAAAATAAAAAATTACTCCAGGGACGTATTTCACTCATTCCAGAACCCTTTCTCTCTCCCTCCCCCCCACAGCCCATATTCCGGCTGCCTTCCCCCTCCTCCCAGCCCCGATACTGTAACAATGCCTTTAAATCTGATGATGCTTATTAAATGAAACAACTTAATTACTATCAATATATAATGCTGGGTACTTCAGCCTCAACAGAGACGTCTGATCCCATTCTGCTCCTGACCTTTAATGGCCATCAAATCAAAGTAATTTTGGTCAGCTCAGTACAGCTCTGACACATGCCCAGGTCAGAAAGATGAAGGGACACTAATCTGCCATGTTACCCAGCCCATTGTTTAATACCTTTTTCAACGGAATTTAATAACTGGAGAAATGCCAGTTTTCTGTCTAGTTTGGGTTAAAACCTCTTTCATTGAAAATAAATAATTATGGAACATTCTGAGTGGCCCAGGGTTTACATAATTGGTGCCTCTTAGACAGAGCAATATACTTGCCTTTGAAGTTCGAAAGGAGAGGAATTTAGGAATTCAAATCAGCATCAGCACTCCTGAGTGCGTTCTGCTCTCCACCTTGGAGGGGCCAGTGCCAAAGGAGGCTTAATTAAGGGAAGTGAAAACCACTTTCGATTCACCAAGGTAACACAACAAGTGCTTTGCTTCCTCTGAATTGAGAGGAAAATAGCAGGAATGCTTCCACTCAACAGTAGCTATTCTGCAGGCTGGGACTCAAGTCCTTTGGGGGGGGGGGGGGGGGGAACAATAAAATATAACAAAAAAAAACCAGTAACACCCCACCCCACACAAAAAAACAACA
>JASSUY010054878.1:166781-189987 GCA_032466535.1 Forpus xanthops
CCCCCCCCCCCCCCCCCCCCCCCCCCCCCCCCCCCCCCCCCCCCCCCCCCCCAACAAGAAAATCTATCATAAAATAACCAGTAACACAGCACCCCACACATAAAGACACATAAAGACAACAGGAGCGTTTAGATTCAAGTATTACTATTTAGACATATTTTTTCCCTAATGCTAAACAAAACATGTTTTCCCATGCCAAAGAGAGGGATGTTGCCAGGAGAGCTAGACACCCTGTCTGGACCGGACAAATAGCTTGATCTATTGACAGGGCAGCTGGATGCAGCAATATTTTATAGTAGGCTCACTTTGCTAATGCACTTGCACCAGGCCACTCTCCAAGCAACCCCATGCTCAGGGAGGAAAAACCTAACAGCAGCATGAAAACATCATGTCAAGGCAGATACTGGCAACTCTGAAAAACCAGCACTGTCTGCATCAAACACAAGAGAAGGAAACTAGGGAAGCGTTCAGGGATTGCCATGTTTCAAATCAGCCCTGCCTTCATGTTTGTGAAAGAGGGAGGCTACAAATCATATCTGCCTGGCTTTTGAAAACACCAGTCACGGAAGCTGAGCAGAAAACACAGAAGGATGTTTTTGTTAATTACCCATTTCTCCAATACCCATTCTTTACCTCAAGTCATTAGTCATGTAGCAGAGCAGGCAGGTAACAAAAACCAGCAACCAAGATTTATAGGGCATCTCTCAACCCGAGGGTCCCGCAGCAGCTTACAGTGTTGGGATTACATCATGCCAGAGCTCTTCAAAGGCTGAAGGGCCAAAACTGCTCCCAGTGCAGCCTCCATCACACCGCAGGTGCTGCTCCAGGTCACAAGGATCTTTGCGGATCCACAGGGACAGGCTCCATCCTTCCCAGCTCCTCTCTAAGGTGAGCAGAAGTGGAATGCAATGGGCACCATATGGCTCAGCTTTCCCATACAAGAGGAACAGGGAGGAATGGCATCGGCTCCCAGGGAGCTATTCGGGTGTAGCATAGAGCAGAATTTGTAATCAATCCTCACCCAGACACTTACTTGAGAAGGAATTCAGGGTTTGGCTGTATATACACCAGAATCACTTCACAACCACTGAATACATTTATGGTGTAATTGAATCCTTTAGTGATTTTTCTTAAAGGGAAACTTTATCCATTTAAGGTTGATCCCGAATCATTAAAGTTAATGGGAGTTTTGCCACTTACCTCAGTGACAGAGCTGAGGAGGGATCGGGGCAGGGCAGATCACTCTACACAATGCATCAGCAGCATCTCTGGCTGTCAACCTTTGAGAGCCATGAAAGAAGTATTTTTCCTTTATTTCAGAGGAAAGTTTACTTTTAAATGGAAGAAGTACAGAGCCTTGATCAGAGGTCTGTGACCAAGCTCTGTTCTGATCCACGCTGAAGTAAATCCACAGGGAAGCTGCTTAAATCTATGGGGAGACAGTCAGCCACTGCAGCAGTTGGCACTGGACACAGAGGGGTTTCAGCATTGACATTACATGCTTCCCCCACACTGGCTTTGCAACAAAATAGTATCCACTCTCCAGATGCACGAAGCTGAGTGCACAATATTCTTTTTACTCAGAAGTAAGCACAGAAAAGCATTTTTTGCTGATTAACTGCCATGCAAACCTTTTCCCTTTCCCCAGCCAGCCATCCCCTGCGTCTGAGCCCACATCTGGTTGCCCTAAGTGGAAAACACTGGCAAGTTTAAATGGCATGAGTCAACTCGCATAACCAAGAAGGGCATGGCCTCGACCACCAAATCACAGGTTATGAGTCTTTCTTAGAACATTTTGAGATAAAAGATCTCAGTTTTATTCAAACAGAGCCAAACCCTGCTGATACCTAATTTTGCTTCTATTACCTCATTAATAACCTACAGACATTTGCAGATTACACTTCTTTATGTCTGCATTGTGGTCGTCATACACAGGCACGAGGGTTATTTCTTGTTATATTTGTTTTGGGTTTAATTCCCAGTTCTCGTCTATGCCTCTGCCACCTTTGCAGGGCTGGGCTCAATTAACTCTTCTGTGCTCTCCTTGCAACGAGCTGCAGCAGTCAACAAGCAATACACAATTTTTTAACAAGTATTAACGTATTCATATGAAAATATTCATCGACAGCTTTATGTAGCATGGCACTCACTAAATGTGGGATTTAAAATACAAAAGTAGCATTTAGTAGTTAAGTGTAAAGGCACATTCACATGTCACTTCATTGCAAACACGTTCAACGTGCATATGCAGCTGAAAACAAACCTGTATCTTTAACAAATAATTCTTATAATAGCCAGACTGGCAAAACTAAAAATAGGTTGCCATAATTTGACCATGTCAGGTAAATTCTTGGGGAAAAAAAAAGAACGTTTTAAGTGACAGATAAAACTGTTTACAAGCTTTTAACCATAAAAATATTTCTTTTCTTCTTGTATCTTGCCAGTATCAATAAAAAAACAACATGTATAAATATATATAAACAGACACTTGGCATAAGAACACATTTCATGAAATATGAGTAATAGAGCAGGAAAATTCAAAGTATATTTCTTTTTTACTGTAGTGAATGGACAGGTTACCATAAAGAATACATTATGTGCAGATGGATGAAAATACAAAGTTCATGCAGGATACATAGGATATGAACAGGGTGTTAATTTCCAGGTAGAAACACAAACATTTTGGTTCATTTCATATCTCACACTACAATATTTGGTGTCATTTCATTGACTCCCATGTATTTGGACTTCAGTCCAGCAAAGCCTTTAAACACGTGCTTAGCTTTAAGCTCACAATAGTCCCCTTGAAGTCAAATTAAGCACATATTTACATGCTTTGCTGGATCAGGGCCATACTACAGATTTACACAGATGTAAGTGAGCTCAGATGAGCTCAAGCCACAATGTTTGTGTCCAGATTCAAATCCAATTGGCAAATGCTTTCAAAAGCCGGAGGTATTTGGATTAGGGGTTTTGGTCCAAGCCAATCTGTAACTTTAGTACCTGAACCCACACTTCTTGTGCGCCCAAGACTCCCATAGGCATTAATGGAAGCTTTGGAGGCACAAGAAGTACAAGAGCAAGACCTCTGGGACTAAAGAGCCAATTTACTTAAACCCAAATTATAACATTTTTTAACCTTAAGATTAAACCAAACTCCCACCAGAGTTCAGCCCTCACTCCAGTACATTTCTCACCCAGCATTTGGATTTTTTATCATATTACTATTGCTTTTGGCTAGAATTCGCTTTATTATATAACATTAACCTAGAAAAAACTAATGGGCACCATCAAATAGCTGTTAACATAAAGCACTTATAAACAAGTGCCATTAGCGAACCAGCAGAGAGCACAGGAACTCATTTACATTGCATCTGTTAGCGCTGGATAAACACAGATTTACAAGTTTAAATGGCAAATGATGCCTCAGCCTGGTCAGAAATTAATTTCCAGGTTTTTCACAGGCTTCACCAGTCCAGCAAATGGATGCCACATGCTGAACCTCCAGCTACGGATAAACCAGCTGAGAGGTGTTACAGCCCACAGCAGCACATACTTTCACCCATATACATGCACTATCATACTCCTCTAATATCACCTGCTTGGTCCACCCAGGGCATCAGATATCTAAGTCCCCTTCCACATGCGCATGTGGGGAGGAGAAAAAGCCATCTTCAACTCACCAGGAACAGAAGTTATCACCTACCACTCTGCAGCTCTAGCATGCATTACAAAGTTCAACAGATTCCTGTTTCTGGTATTGCTCAGACCAGAGGTGGCTGCTGGTTCTGCAAAGCCTGTGGCTCCCATGAATGTGGGAAACACTAGCACCAACATGGGAATTACACCCAGCCCAGCACTGAGGGCAGCACAAGCAGCTGGAGAGACCTTTCAGCAGTTCCTGCCCTCTCCAGAGGATGCTCCTCAAAGAGTAACAGCCTCCAGCACAGACCTCTCCCCACCATGGCCAGCAAAGCCTCTGTGGAACTGCCTGTGCTGGTTTTATCAGACACTTTTATAGGATTAGCACATCTTTTCATGGATATTAACCAAACCAGAGTAGATGGTGCAATTTGATCACTTCCACTGCCTCAAATACAACAGGCAAAGCTCTCATCCTCTGCAGAGCATACTTCGCTTTCAAGAGACAGTCACTAGGCATCCTCAAACCCATTTGCCTTCTCACAGACTACTGACCAGGGTAGCATAAAGCTAAAAAGACACATTAGCTTCTGCAGCTGACTCATGGTGACCTAAACCCGGAGACAGAGACTAATTTTACTTTTTTATTATTTATTTTTACATGTATTCCTATACCATGAGAGGGGAGCACACAGAATATAGCAGAATCATGGGGCTGGAAGAAGAAACAATGGAGGCACTGGCACCCAAGGCTGTGACAGAAAGTAAAAGACCCAACATCCAACACCCTCCCATAACACTTTAGCTGTGGATGGGGAGATTGTGCTTGCAACACAGTGGTTTGTTGTTCCCCCAAGCTGATCTCCAATAAAGCACACAGGGGAAGAAAAACTGCGTACCTCTTATTGCTTTGGGATTTTATAGCCAACACTGAAAAAAATCAATGCCAGTAGACACAGCACTAAAGAAGGGAAAACTTTGCAAAAGAAAAAGGAAAATAAGGTATTTCTCAAGAAAACATCAGACCATTTTTTGCTGCTTCTGCCCAAATTTCAGAAGGAATAAGATTTTGTTGATATCAGTTCTAGGATCACAACTAGAGACTGTTGTTACAATATACAGTTACACTGAGGAGTTAGAAACTCCACCAGCTTCAATGACAGACAGCACCAGAGAAAACTACGGCAGCAAAGAGGCAATTTTACACTGTGCCAATGCCCAAAAGTCAAATTACATCCCTGACCCCAACCCACCACCACCTGAGCAGTACCTGAAGTCACGGCTCTGTACGAAACTGTTCCTGTAGAAGAGTGCAAAACACCAACAATAATTTCCATGGTGTCCTACAGGACGAACAGCAACATATCTAGCAGAGAGAAACTTGCCTTCAGCCTAGGACAAAGCCAGCCTTCGTATTCAGTAATTTTCTTGCAAACAAGCCCAAAACAAAGGGACCAGTTTCATCATGATGTGACACAGCTGAGCAGCCCCCTGACCATGGAGGAGAAGCTCAGAAGCAGGATGTACCTTGCAATCTCTCTTTTTCCTTTGTACTGACTGATCTCCACTCCTGTATCTCCCACTACTCATATGTCCCATTATAGCTTAGGCCATCTGGTATGTAAGGTCCATGAATATACCAGGCGAGCTTGAGAAATCCTAATGCATCCACAGGAAGAAATCAGATGGGCAGCCCAAGTACATGAAAGGCTGCAGAGGACAACCTCAGGTGGTGCACAGCCCCAGCTTGTTAGCACATAATTATAAAAGCACATGCCCTGCTTTTCTACACAACTTTTGGTTTTTCTTTTCTCTTTCCTTAAAAAAAACCCTAATCAATTAACTGCCTTTCCTCACTGGAGCACTCAGGAAGCCAGTAATGATATAACTCGAGTCTAATCTTTTGCTTCTCTTCAGCTGGAGTTGCACATCTCAACAGAGTTTTTGAAAGACATTATAGGATTATAGGATTTTTTAAAAGCTACCAAGATGAGTGTAGCTGCAATACTAGAAAGATATCCTAAAACCTAATAATGCCATCAAGGAATAGAAAACACAGGAGTGACTGATGGGTAGTCTCAATAATTCTGTATATCAGGAAGTGGATGAGAGATGGATTGATAAAATAATGTTGTAATATACCCATGAAAACAAGCCTATAAAGATATTCCCAGAAATAAAAGCCCAAGCTCTCTTATTGTGATCTTATGCTCTGAAACAAATGATGGTCATGGAAGAACGCAATCCCCAGGAACATCCAGAAATCCAAAAGGGATAGAAAACTCTTTATCTTAAAGAGACATAAATATTTTCCACTTCTAAGCACTGGAGGCCAGAGAAGGCCTTGACAGAGTGAAGATTGCCCTTGTGTCTGCTTTCTTCTCACTCTGGACGGATCCCAGGGCAAACAGCCAACAGAGCCACATTGAGCCCATCCCCTGCCAAAGAAGGTTCTGTTCTTACACCAGTTTTACACCAGTTTAGCTCCACGTGCTTTAGGGCCATTACTTCAGTGTGCTAAGGGGGAAAAAAGCCCCCTGAACCAGCTCTTTGTGGTTCCTGCAGCTGACGGGAGGTATGGCTGGGCAGGCCACATCTGATCGGCCAGGGAAAGGCAGGTCTGCTTCTGCTCCTCCGATGGTCAGGGTAAAGGTATCTTGGAGAAGAAAAGGGATAAGAAACTCCAAGAGTGAGAGAGTTTGGCTGAAAACCCCACTAGTAAAACATACTTTCTCCTGCTAGCCTCCTGCAGAAGCTACTGACAGATTTAAAATGTCTTGCGCTAAAATGTTTTCTGTATCACGATGATGCAGATAATTTCTGCAATTAAGTACTTTCTTCCAACTTAATGTGTATTTGTCGTGTACTTCTATTAATTTAGCCCAGTGTCAAAATACAGCCGCAGAGGTTTGGACACAGCTGTTTTTCTAGCCATTCATATCACTTTTATTTCCTTTCCTTTTTGTTCTTTCCTTACCCTCTTTTTTACTGCTGCTAAATTCCTTGCTTTCATTTTTGCTGAAGTTCAGCCTTCCAGCCCACTCTGATGCTGTTAGACATCAGCTCAGCTCAGACTTATTACTTCTGATATGTCACTCTGCAGGCAGGGAGCCTAAAGCAACACTGCTCCCTCCAGCCCTCACAAGCTTCAGCTGGATCTTCACCGACCTGCAGAGCACAGCTATTTCTGCAGAGCGGGAATCAGGAGGAAAATTGTCAACCTGAAGAGTAAGCCCAACACCTTAGTCTAGTATAGCACTGGGGAGAGGAAACCATGAAGAACAGCATATTCAGGGCCTACTGAGTATTTGAAAAACACCAATCAAGTCTTAAATCAGATGTCCTGAATTACTTTGATATTCACATACAGAAAGGTGCCAACAGAGCTGATTTGTTTGCCTCCTTTTGCTCAGGGGTCTGACAGCAATCCATCAGGTATGCCCCATCTCCCAGTCCTCTCCCCCCAGCCATCCCTTCCCACTGTGTGGTCGCTTCCACCTGATTTCCAGCGCTACCTTTGCCCTTTCCTTGCAGTGAAATACCAAAGGCTGGCAGGACAAGTTTGATGGTTACCGGCTGATACGCACAAGGTGCATAAACAAAGTGGGTAAAAAGACATTGAATATTTTCTCATTCCTTCTGCTCTGTGGCACCAAGAAGGGAAACCTTCTGAAAAGGAAATACAGCCATATGGACGAATACTCTTTTCTCTGGTTTCTTCTCTTTTTTTTTTTTCCCTTCCCACATTGGTCTCTGTTTTCCCTTTTCTCATTCAAGCTGCATAAATAATACTGAGTATAAATGATGTCTAAATTCTGTTTAAAACCAAAGAAGACTTTTTGAGGTTATACCTGAGTCCTCAGACCAGTTATAACTGGAAGAAGAAATGTCCATGATTTAGTGTCTAATAAAACCGCCAAGGTCAAGACGGCATCTTTTCCCATACCCATAATCACTTCCCTCAACCTTTTGAGTTGCTGCATGTATCAGCAGTACTCCCTCTAATGCCCAGCCACATTTAATCTTCCTTCTATAAATGACTTCCCAAAGAGAAGCGAGTGTGAATTATTACATTGTAAAATAGATTTTTAAAAGATGAACCATGACGAGTATAAAATAAATATTTGTGTGAGAAGCAAACATAGTGGAGGTTTATCTTGCAAATCCCATCAAAGGAATTCTGGACCTGGATTTACACACACATTTTGGTCAAAAAATTAAGGGACAAGTGATTTTAATATCCTCTGGTTTGGAAAGTGTGCCTTGAGATTGCGATGATCATGTCATCTGTAAAAATCAGGGCTCTTAAATGTATTTCAATTTAAAAATGCTTCACTCTCCAAAAATAAGTGTATGTTGCACATCCTTGGACCCATGTCAAACTATTCAGTTGGCTTTAAAAGGACTATTCCTTCCACGGGCTACCCAGCCCCACTGGGCTCCACTTACAGCTTTTCACAGCAGAGCTGAGTGCTGCTGCCATGTCCTGCCCCAGTCTGATCCAAACATTTGGCAAACCAGGAGTGCATGGCACTGCTTCCTATGGCAGGTCCAGGTACTGTGTGCAAAGCCATAGCACCTTGGTTTCCAGCATTCCTACCTATTTACAAAATACTGTATCTAAACCGGTTGCATTGGTGACAAAATTTCAATCACAAGTTAAGAAATTGCTAAATAAAGCCTATTTTACCACCTGGCTTCAAGGAAAGCTGTAAAATTATCAGCCTTCTCTTTCCTCAATATATTTTCTTTGCAGTTTGTGATGCTCCTTGAGGTATTTCTCTATGTGAACTCTGTGACGGTTTGGCTCTAAATTATCCAAACAAAAAAGAGCTTATGAAGCCTCACTCAGAGGTTGCGTGGACCCTTTTTATTGGCACAGACTTTAAAAGAATCTTAATAAACCTTATAGGCTTTGGGGACTTTTTGGTTGCTGGCACTTGCCAGCCGCACTGCTCACATCCCTCTTGCAGCACCCGGGTGGAAAGCAGGCTGGAACCACAACCCAGGGATTTTATAGGGCTGGATTATCTGCCGGTATTGCCCTCTTCCTTCAGGGCTGTTTTCTTTGAAAGCAAGTGGGTGATGCTGCAAGGATACTCATAGCTTAATGCGGCTTGATCACCCAAGGTTACAGACACAGCCAAAAACAATAGGGTTGTCTAAAATGGAGCCAGGGGGACCATTTGCTGGCAGAGGGAGAAGACTGATGGGATTAAAGCTGAAGCACATCCACCCATGTGTAAGCCGAAAGCCTAGCACTCCACACTCCCTACTCCATGGATTTTCCTCAAAGCATCCATTTCTCCTCAGGATTTTATTACTGCCTCCAACGATGCTGTAATTGCATAGTTAGGGCAGCAGGCCTGATGTTTAATCTGCATTTCTTAGGGCCTAAGATCTGTGTGAACTGCCCATGTTTGCACAAAGCTCAGTACGACAGGCATTCAGTCCTGGCTGGGTTCTGCAGTTGCTGCTTTTAATTCAAGACATAATAAATAATAATGTCAGGTTGGAAATAAATCTGGTTTTGGTCCACGGCTGATCCTTCAGCACAGTGCATGGTGAAAGCACCAGTTGGGAAGCTTTGCTGCATCCACCCATCCTGGTTCTAACTTAGTTCCACTACTTCTGACTCAGTCCTGCTTCTGTTTTCATTCAGGACTTTGGTTCAGAACTGATAATGTCAACTTTTCTCTTATTCTGAGCCTGGTCACTGATACTAAAGACACCGCTCAGTTTATTCCCCCAGATCTCTCTAATTTGTATCTGAAGCAACTTAGTGTATCATTTATTCATTTCTCAGTTACCTTGGCTTTATCTGGTATCTTCCATCACACCAGGTATCATAAATTCCAGGATGGTGATTATCCAGGCAGAGCATAAATGCTTAACAGCTCTTACGCAGGCAGCCAGTGTTTACTGTGTTATTGCTTACTATATAACCGAAAGAATCAGGACAAATGTATAGTACTGTTTACCTTTTACAATTAACGAGTCTTCATTACCACTGGGAATTATCATTATCATGATACAGTAACAACAAAACAGCAGAAGTACAAAGTAGTGCTGTTAACTCAGATACAGCTGATATCCCTTTGCTTTTTGATGCTGTGTATTCTTAGACCAATACTTCATGCCAGTCCCTGCAGCCAAAAATACATCAAGAGCCTAAAAAAAGTAAAATAGAAACATCGCTTCAAAATTCTTTCAAACAATGTTTCCTTTTCTTCCTTTATAGGGAGCCACAAAGAGAATGGGAAAAATTAAAACTCACAAAAAGCATCGCTTAATTCCTCACCAAGGTGCAAGTAAATAAAACGTGCCACAGTAAATTCAAATCGCAAACAGTATTCAAGAGGGAAAGGTTAATCATTTCTGTCAAACATTGGAAATGTTAAATGTTTTTTAAATCAAAAATATAAGCACCACCAGTGACTCAAGCTGCATTTTAGACATGTTTGGGGTGATTCTTTTCCAGCAGTCAGTGCTTGTCGCTCACATACCTTCTGTTAGTCTGAGATGAAATGGGGAGTCATTAAATGGTACTACAGGCATCAGGCACTTTCAACAGCAAAGCTATTTGCTTAGAAGGTACAAACTCAAGCTATTTGGAGAAGCACAGCCCTTGGGACTCAGAGCCCTGCAGCGCAAATCAGGGCTGCTGGACCCCTTGTACACCCCCTGCGCCCCCGCCACGGCCCCCAGCAGTCTTCGACCCATGGGAGAGACGGAGAGCACAGGGAATGGATGGGGCACAGCAGGAAACAAGTATGCAAAGTCACCACAGTCCCCCAATCAGCAGCGTTCATATTTCATTGTAATGGCTGAAATGACTCTTAAATGAGACCAGATTATAGGCCCAACCTAATTCACTTACACTGATGTAAATCTAGGTATCTGTTACAACATCGCATGTTGGGGCACACCAGAGAGCAAAAAGCTGCTGATAACCACACACATCCGCCCCCCCTGAGGATGGAAGGAAGCAGATTCCTCCCATCCAGACCTGATCCAAAGCCCGTTGAAGTCGGTATAAGCTTCTTCAGCTCCGGTGGGTTTGGGAAAAGGCCCGCAGTGAGCGCTGAGCCAGCTCTGCTGCCAGAATACAAAATTCTTTTCCATTGGCTTTGCCAGTTTGGTGTTAATACATGTGTGAAGGAGCCTGAGGGAGGGAGGATTTGAAGAGACTTTTTTAAATTGAGGAACAGTTTCACCCTTGCCAGCACATGGACTTTGTGCAAAAGAACAGGAGAGGGGGCAGGAGATGTTTTTCTGAAGCCATCATCTCCCTGTCACAGCATCTCACAGGAGGGTGGACGCATCTGTCACAGAGACCCCCGGGTCCCTAGGGCTAGGGTAGTCCCCTCTCTCTGCTGCAGAAGAGCAAATCTGGAGGCACGGGTGAATATGAATACAGAGCCTCAATCACAAAACACAGCTGAAATAAGAGAAGGCTTGAATAACATGGGATGTGGGAGGCAAAACATTCCTTGGCCACAGGTGAGCCCCCATCCCAGTGTAACAGGACCAGCTGGAAGCTGATATCATTTAAACCCCACTTTAACTATTAAACAACATTGCCATGACCCATCCTCCAGTTTTCTTTACCATTCTTCTCTTCCCCCACTGCCAAGTTTTTCTGCTGTATATGTTCCATACAAGATGCTGTTGCCCCTTTGGCTTTCCAAGGGAAGGGCTCCGCCTTTCTGTGGCTTTCGAAGCGTGTAGCCCAGCCATTCTCAGAATTAGGCTGGGGCCTTTGCAGGCTGCCGCAGTATAAACAGATTCAGTAGGGCACATGTTATACAGTAAGATCATCCGAAACCAAATATTTTCCCACTGCACACAATAAACATCCATAATAAATTGCATTATACAAAATATATTTATGGCTAATTTTTAAATTTAAACCACCTGGGAAATTTTTGTTAGATTGGTTGATATGAAGGTTTCAGTATTCTGGTAATCTAATGATATCTAATAGACAAAATAGTATGATGTTACAGCAGACTCAAAGCTTTCATTTTCTGTAGTACTCTCAGAGATCAAACTGGCAGAACTCATACTTTTTTGAAATTTTATACATAAATTGGTGATGCAATTGCCAAAAATAACCTATTCATAGAAGTCTTGCTCTTCTGGTTTCTAACTTATTGTAATCACAAAACAGAGCAGTGCACTGCTTTGCAATGGAATATGGGTTTGGGTCAGGGAGCAAGGGCTACAGTTGTGTGTCAGTTTCCATTCTGCAGATTATTTTACAGGCAATTTAAATTTAGTTTAAACAGGGCTAAAAAGTAGTGCACCCATTCAGACATACGAGCAGATCCTCAGAAAAGGAACAAAGCTTTAACTTGGGTATATCTCTTTTCTGAACCAAAATGTTGCTCCAATACAAGATTTTCTAAACAAAAGCTGCTGGTGCCGAAGGGGACAGAGTATTTCTATTGCATAAGTTAAGCCCAGACCTGTAATCCTTCCACTGTAAAACTCATGCTCATCACAGATCAGCCAAGATTTCCAGAAAGACTCCAGATCGCTGCAGATCTCGTTGAGCCAGCCTTTCTCTAGTTAGTACAAAGCCCAGCTCAAACCATGCTGTTTGCAACAAGCACTGGCAGCTTCATAGTTGCTGGACTCGTTTTAAAGTGCAGCCCATACCTTTAGCTACTTCCTTGCCTCCTGTTGTTCCTAGGACTTGGAGGCCATGTGGTACATTTCAGCCTTAACTTTGAATTTCCTTTATTTGGAGATCAAACTTTGACATTCCTTTAAGGTAGCAGGGGTTTATGTCATTGCATATATCCTAGTTTAGAAGACAATGCTTCACTGAAACAGATCACAATATTAAACCCTGAAATAAAATGAATTGTGCTTCACTTCCCAACTCCTATTGCTAGATTAGCTCACATTTCTTTTCTTTGTTACATATTTAACACTAAATACAATATTCATCGCAGGCTAGCTTCCCTCCTCCTACACGGCTCTGTGCCTGCCTTTTCTTCCAGCAGCCCTGGAGAAACCAATGCCTCGCTATAGCCTGGAAATGCAAACAAATGGGAGGGAACATAAAGTCAATGAATGATTATACCCTGAGCACATTTTTTGATATAAAATGGCAATGCAAACAGATGCAGTCCTGGCCATTACAACATGCACTTCTCTTCAGCTTCTCCATCTCCTTCCCCACCTCTCTGTTTCTTAGCTGAGCTTATCTGCCAGCAAACACCTCCCTCCATCAGGCCCTGAAGCTAAGAAGGCCTGGAGGTGCTTTCTGAAGCTTACTGGTCCATATTGCGATCTACACTGGTCTTGTCTGATTCCTAATCTGTGTATTAAGAGCTGCGGCAGTAACAAGTCGCACATAAACATGGCAGGAACTCAGTGGAAAGCCACCAGAGCAGCAATCAAACTTCTGTGACCCCAGGCCCCCTTCTTTGTACCCTAACCTAAGCATGCACACCCTACTCCTCCTTCCTGTCTTTATAGTCCTCATGCTTCCCTTTGCCCTTAAACAGAGGCACAGGGCAACCCTGAGCCCATCAGGAAGGCCTGTGATACACATTTGTCCTGTTCTAGCTCTGTCTACTGGATAACATTGTATCTGCTAGTTTGAAAACCATGAGGGGTTAAACCTCTTTCTGCTCTTCAGAAGTCACTCCTTGTCTGACTAGAGTGAAGCGATGTAAAACTGATTGCAATAAACTACGGCAAAAGAGCACCACGTTGCTCCAAAAATGACAGCAAACCTAGTTAGATTTTAAACAAACAAATGTCACGAATTCTTGGTCAGAAATCTCAGTGTCTGAACAAGCCCTTCCAGAGCTAACATACGTCTGCTTAGAAAGTGGTCTCCTGCAAAGCAAGGCAATTTCTGTGGGCAAGGCTTCATTACCTGAGATTTATTAAACTCCACCTGCTTCCTACTGCCCTTTCTTCACCAACCCTGGGCTGGAGCAGCACCCCATGCTTTCCTTTATCCTGCTGCATTATATAACTGTCCTGGCAGAAAATTCATTCCACTTTTTTTCCTCAGCAACTTAGGCAGCTTTATCAGGAGCTGCACTCCCCAGGACAGCCAGAAATTCCTTTCTCTGGCCAAACACCTTTACTTGCACGTGGAGCCAATAAACATTTTACAACAAATACTTCCACCAGAGAAGTTCACAGAGCTTTTGGGAAGCATCCCAGGGAACAACATACAGGCTGCCGCATACCAATTCTGTGTTGTCTGGATGCACCCACAATGTCTTAGAGCCTGTGCAGATGTTCAAACGTAGGTGCACAAGCTGCAAGCACTCCAGGAGCCTATGCATATCACAATCCCATGCTAAACCAGTGCATACATTAATTGTGATTGCAGGTATCAAACGCAGTTACCTGCATTTCTCTCTGTATGCGCACACACATATATCATTATTTTATACATATATACACACATACATACAGATGTATGTATCTCCAGGGCATAAACAGAAAGCCGTGTTACAAATGCACACATATGCACACGTATACAGAAGCACAGAGACATGCACACTTACGTGCACTTAAATAACTCCATGAATAGGTGAATAAGAACACTAATAGCCATTTATGGCAACAACAATGAAAACTGTCCCTGGAGCCTGCCTGTGGTACAGCAGCCAAAATGATTGAGTATGTACAGGGCACCGCCACAGCAATGGCACTTACATGGGCCTCCTTTTAGAAATGATTAATATTTAACCGAGTTGGTGAACCTGGCTTTGGGTTTAGTTCTGATTAGATAGCAGGGTACACAGAGCCGTCCCACTGAGGACATCATAGGATGTGCGAGCAGCTTCCACTCGTGCTCCGCAAGATGACAGAGAGTGAGAAGGGGAGAGGAGATACAAGGCAGGGGAAAGGAAAAAAAAATACATGCTCAGCTACGTTTGTGTTTGTTTGGAAAGAAAAGGGGGAAAAGCGGCTGGAGAGGCCGGTGTAATGAGATGCTGTAGCTTTCATGAAAGAGGTGAAATAATTTTAAACACAGACACACAATGAGTTTATTTATTTAGAAAGTTGTTAAATAGAGTCTGGGAATTCAAATATTCAATGTTGACATTGTACAGAGCTGGCAGGGAGCCAGACCCAGCTCTCTGGAGGGACCCAATGGCCACGGTGCCCAGGCCCTCGCCCCTCCCAGCCCACTAACTAGGTAAAAGCCATTAGTTATACCCACAAGCAATATCTGAATCCGAGTCAAATAATGTTGCCTCAGCCAGCCAACTTCAAAGGCATGTAAGTGTGTTTGGCTTTTTAGTGCTGGAACTGCAGCAATATGTCACACTTTTGAAAGAGTTTTGTAAACAGTTCCTTCCCCTTTGTAGAAACATTTCTTAAGTTTCATGTACCCCATGTAAACAGCGTTAATTAACAAGGGTTACATTTTTCATTTACAAGCAGGGCTGTATTAATAACGAGCTCGCTTTTCGGACCATCCCTTTCCTTTGTGTCCTTTCTCTGCCCCACACCGTGGCCGGCCCCGGGGTGGCAGAGGAGCAGCCCAGAGTCACCGCGGGGCCCGGCCCGGGGTTCAGCCCCGAGTGGTATCGTCTGCACAGTGCCACAAAGGTGGTTCCAAACTCAGTGGTGGCTGTTGGCTTCGAGTAAAGAGATGGTGGGAGGCAGAGAGAAGCAGCGACAGAGAGAGGAAAGAGGTGGAAGAAAAGAAAGGGAAGGAGGACGGAAGGAAGGAGAAGATGGATAAGAAGAGAGGGAGGAAGGGAGGAAGGGAGGAAGGGAGGTGAGACAGAGAGAAGAAAGAAAGGGAAAAAAGAAGGAAAGGAAAGGAAAGGAAAGGAAAGGAAAGGAAAGGAAAGGAAAGGAAAGGAAAGGAAAGGAAAGGAAAGGAAAGGGAGAAAAAGAGAAAAAAGAAAAGAAAAGAAAAGAAAAAGAAAAAGAAAAAGAAAAAGAAAAAGAAAAAGGAAAAGGAAAAGGAAAAGGAAAAGGAAAAGGAAAAGGAAAAGGAAAAAGAAAAGAGAAAAGAAAAAGGAGAAAAGAAAGCAGAACGAAAGAACCAAGAAGCCACACGCGCGCTCTCCCCCCTGAGAAGGGTTAATGAGGAGCCTGGTGAAAATGTGCCCGGCGTATAATGGGATTGTCTCTCCCGGTCCCGCAGCCCCATGTGCCCGCACCCGCCACGCAGGAGCCACCCGGGGACGGCGCTGCCCTGGAGGTGCCGCCGGGCCGAGCCGAGGCGGTGCCGGTGTCCCGAGGAGGGTTGAGCGGTGCCGCCGGTAGCCCCGCTGCCCCCCGGCGGGGGTGCTACAGACTCGCTGTGCCGGCGGCGGGAGGCAGAGGCGAGGGTAAAGCGGTGGCAAAGAAACCGCCTCGCGGAGAGGGCCGGGAGCCCGGACACGGCAAAAATTTCCCTGCTCGAAAACAAATTCCCGCGCAGTCTTAAACGGGCAAATAAACTTGCCAGTTCTGTTTTTCAATCAAGCCTTTTAAGTACTAGACTGAGGCAAATTACAGGCTCAGGAAAACCTGCTGAAACTTAGGAAAGTGTTATTTTACTATCTCAGATGGTTGGAGGGATCTGGATCTACCTTGGCTGCACTAAATTGCTTGTAAAAAAGTGGTGATAAAGTGTAAAAGTAACAAGTGCCTCCTTCTTCCCGTGTGTTCCCCTAATCTGATCACCTCCTGGCTCTTTATGAGGCTGCTGGGTGGCTGGGGGCTGCCCCAGCCCGGGGGTTATTCGGGGATACGGTTCCAACCAGGCGGGCGCAAACCCATCCGAGTGGAAAAGAAGCTGCCCCGGGGCCGAAGCGCGGAGCAGCGCGGAGCAGGGATGCCCGCGCAGGTGCAGCGCGATGCGGGCGGCCGGTCCCGCACCCCAGGCCCGCACCTCCCCAAGGCCCGCACCCCACCAGCTGTCTCCCGAAAGAGTGGTGAGGACAAAGCCTTCAGCGTGGTTTTTCCTCTTATTTTTACAGTCTGACATTAAAAAAATCACCAGTTATTCCCAGCGTGGCCCGGCTTGTTTCTTCTTTTATTATTTTTCCTTTTTTTTTTTTTTTTTTTTTTTTTTGGGGGGGGGCAAACCACCAAAATTTTTTTTATCAATTTTCCACTGAGGTCGAGAACATGCACGCTTCAGGGATTCTCCCTCAATGAAGAGTAAAAAGCTTCCCCGCGCATCAGAGACAGCCACGCCATCGGGCCGAATTTTGTTTCACGCACGAAGCAGTAAAAGCGAAGTAACACCAGAAGCGCGCTTGGTCCCGACCTACCCCGTTTTCCACGGAGGAGGGTGAAGGATACAAACTCTTTTCTACTCCCAACCCAGCCAGAAAAAACTGAAAAGCTAAAACCTTCCTCTCGAACAACTAAATTACAGGGGTCGTCTCCAACCTCCTTCCACTCGCCGTGGAAATGCACGCTTTTCGGGGGGAAAAAAATCACACGGGGGAAAAATATAGCCCGGCTTTTTAAATATTATTTCCTTTATGAGCGGATTGTAACCGAAGGATTATTTAATGCAATGCATCTGTCGGGGGCAGGGGCGGCGCGGGGAGGGGGGCGTGGGGGGGGTGGAAGTGCTGCTGCTGCATCGAGAGTCCAGAGCAGAAACTTTGCAGACTGCGGGATCTCTCCCGCGGAGCAGGAGCAGCAGCGGGAGCGGGAACAGGAGCGGGAACAGGAGCAGGAGTATCCCTGCATCGCTGAGCAGCGAGAAAAGCAAGGGAGAGGCAAAGAAACCTGACGGATTCTGTTGGGGATGTGCGAATTACTACTTTTTTTTCCCAGTAACTACCTCCAAAGAAGGGATGGGAACCTGGAGATCTAACAATATATTTGGTTTTAAATTGTGGGCGCTGGATTATCCACTTTAAAATCCCCTCATCAAATGCAGGTTGCTGCTGTTATTGTTGAGGTTCACAGAAAAGCTGATGATGATCCGGAGACATCTTTTGCTTCACCTTTTCCAAGATCCTCTACGTTTTTTCCCCTTCACAAATAAATTGTAAATAAGCATCTGCTTTTCACCTCACGCAACTTATGCAACATTTCATCCGACCTTTTCTGGGGCTTGTTTTCTCTTTTTTCGCCTGCCCATTTTTTTTTTTTCCCTCGGGAATGTGAGTTGCCATCGCCATGGATATCAAATGAAACTTGCCCAGATGTGTCGGAGAAAATAAAGACATCAGCTGCTTTTAAAACAGGACGCGAAAGATGGCAAACTTTGGGTCTTGATTCCTTTTTCAAAATAAATATACATATGTATAACATAAAAACAAAAACAAAAAAAACAATATAAGCCCCAAAACTGCAGCAGTTAAAAGCGAAGCTCCCCATCATAAAGGAGCAACATACGGGGGAGTGTAATAATAATAAGTCGGACTTCGCGTGTGGACGGCCGAGCCCTCGCCTCGCAGAACACAGACCTTCGGGCGGCCAAACTGTATAAAAAGTGCTGGAAAAGCGCCTGAAATGACAGCATTTACCTCGCCTCGGAGCGAGGACCCCAACGTGCTGCGCTCCCCTCCCGAGCGGGGCATCCCCAGCCACGCGTGGTGCCCCCCGCCCCGCTGCCCCACGCACGGCCCGCTCCCACGCGCGGTTTGGGAGTGGGTTTTGGCAGGAGCACGCGGCCGGGGTGGTGCTCCCGGTAACTCCGCATCGGCAACCTGCGCCCGGGGCTCGCCGCCTGCCCCTCCGCGCACACGCACACACATTCACACACCCACCCCGGCCCTGCCGACAGCCGACAGCGCCCACTATAGGGCCCGGAGCCACTGGCACCCCCCTTTTCCCGACCACCCCCCCACTCCAGCCCCCGGCAGCGGCAGCAACTTCAGCGCTCGCCACTGAACTTCTCCTCAACTCCTTCCCCACCTCCCGCCGGCCGCCCGTAGCCCCCACCCCGGGTGCCCCCTCCCGCTCCCCGCCGGGCCGGGCCGGGCCGAGCCGAACCGAACCGAGCCGGGCCAGGCCGGGCCGTGGCGAAAGGGGGATGCTGCAGGTTGTCTGCGAGCTCAGCGCCGCATCAGACATGTCTGTGCAACATGGCAGAGAGGGAGGGTGAAAAGCCAAGAGAAAGGGGTATTGCACCTACTTGCGGCCAGCTTCCTCGCCCGGCCCTTGGATCGCATGCTGCCCGTCCCGCGGCCGATGCTGGCGTGGGGTTGGGGGGGGGGCTTTTATTTTTTGTTCCTCCCGGAGCTTTTCCTCCGTTTTCGCTCCCCCTCTCCCGCTCTCCCGCTCTCCTCTCCCTCTCCCGCACACACACTCTCCCTTTCTCTCAATCCCGGCTCGCTATCTCTCCAGCATTGTCAGTTCGGACACCTTCGCACATGCGCACGGGCGGCTCCCCCCCGCTCTTCAACATTTCAGCGCCGCCAAAAAAAAGTTTGCAGCGATCCATCACCGCCGGGGGAGACCCGACAGCGGCCCCGGGCCGGGCCGGGCCGGGCGGGCAGGGGCCCAGGGGCTGCCGCTGCGCTGACGGACACAGAGGGGCAGGAGCTGGGGGGCCAGAAGGGACACCTCTCCTTCATCCCTTCCGCTTGTGTTTTACCTTCCTCCTTTATTTTCCTTTTTTTCTTCTTTTTTTTTTTTTACTTTTTCCAATTTTTTCTTTTTTTTTTACCTTTTTTACTTTTTTTTAACCTTGGTTTAATCCTTTTTTATATTTTTAACCTTTTATTTTTACTTTAAAAAAAACAACTTTGACTTTTTTTTACCTTTTTCTATTTTTCTTTACCTTTTGCCTTTTTTTTTTTTTACCTTTTCTTTTTTACGTTTTTCTGCCTTTTTTTTTAATATTTATAAACATATATGTGTGTGACATTAATATTCTCCTGGCGACTTCGCAACGTTTAAATGGTTTATTCTCACCCGGCCGCAATTAGCGTAGTTCTCTGCGTATATAGCGAGAGACATAACTTACTGACATGTTTTACTATGTATGCTCCCTTGCCCAGCGCACACTTTTTCCCCACCTTGAACTCGGTTCAGCCGCCACCATTTGGGCAGAAGAAAGAAAAAAGGCTCTTTTAAAACAGTGAACCCACCGCTCTAATCCGTTTTAATTACAGGGTTTGCCAATCAAAGAGGGAGCGCGAAGAAATTGGGAGCTCCTTTAAGGGATGGCTGTGTCCGAAGTATGAATCAATCCAAACTACGTATAGATTTTCCTCTGGTACAACCTCCTTGCATTAAACAGTTTTGTTCAATACCTTCCATGCACTATTTATGTTCCCATTAATATCTGTTGCAAATCCTGCCAGACACCATAAAAGAAAATTACAATCTTTCAGACTCGGGGCTGCGCCAGTACATACATGCTGCTCAACTTTTTGTTTTAATAAACTCCTCAGCATCGCCCTTCCCCCTTCACACTACCCCCACCCCAACAAACACTCCCCCCCGGCTGCCGGGACTGCTGATCGGGGCCGCCAACCCCCCCCCCTCCTCGCCCGGCGTCCCCCGCACCCCACCGGTGACAGCCTCCGAGCTGGAGAGGTGGGGCGGGGGCACGGCGGCTTCCGCGCTGCTCCCCCATCGCCCGGCAGATAGGCGCAGGCACTTGAACCCGCTCAGCGGAGCCGACCTTGATGCCCGTCGTTACGTTTAAGTTGCAAACCGGGTTTCTCGTTTTTTTCAAGGCCCAGCATCTGCGCTGCGCCCACCCGGCAGCCCCCCGCAGCAGGGCAGGGGTGCACCTCATCCCCCGAGCAGGACGGGCAGGCAGCCAGGACGCTGCGCGGCCGCGCACACGAGTGGAGCTCGGCTTCCCCCGGCCGCACACCCTCCGCACCCCTCGGGGCGCGTAGCCCGGGCTGTCCCGGGAGGAGGCAGGGCCGGGGCCGCCCTCGGGGAACGAGCACTACAGACCTCAGCCCTTGCTCGCAGGCAGCGCCTCTCTTTGCGAGCCTGCATCTGGGTGTCCCCAGATCACCCCTCCTCGCCAACCCCAGGCGCCCGTTCGCTTGGGGGTAGAACCGAAAACAGCCGTGAACTTGGCAAAACTACCCCCGCTCCCCGGTTTAAACGGAGACCCCAACAAAGCCGCAGTCCGGGCAGAGGTGCTCCTCTCTCCCCTTGGGTGACCGCGACCTGCGTGGCGGGGCACACGCGTGGGAGCCCCGCTGCCCTGCCGGGCGCGTAGATACGGGTTCCCCGGGCGGACAGCACTGACCCCGGCCGCGCCCGCCCGTCACGGCCACCTGCCCGCTGGCCCCGGGAGCCCGGCAGGTGCCGCGGCCCTTCCGGTTCTCCCCCGTGCCCGAAAGGTCCCAGCGAGCCCCCCGGGTTATCCGTTTCGTTTGCGCAGGGTGGCTCCTCCGCGCCGGCGACCCCTGCTCCCTCCCGGGCGGGACACTGCGCGGCTGCGGAACTGCGCGGCTGCGGGACTACGGGTGCGCGTGCAGCACATCCGCGGCAGGGAAGAAATATTTAAATTTGAGAGTTTGGTTTATTTGGGATTTTTTGTTGTTTTTCTTTTCTGGATGGAGGAGTGAAAATAAACCTATTTCTAACACAGTCTGGGAGACAAAACGCCCCCCCATTCACACACAGGTTTCAATGCATTCCCCGTAACAGGAAATTTTCCCTTCCTTACATTATAATCGAAAGAGCCCAGCAGCCTACTTGGAGAAAAGTTGGAATTCTTCATCGAGGTATTTGTTGTTCCATTGTCTTTGTGCAGTGAACTTTACATCGTGCTATTCAACCTCAATCTATATTCTCCTAGCTACCTAGTAAGATTAATTTAATCATTGTAATGCAATTATTAATACTGTTTACCCAAAGCTTGATTTCAGGTTCGCTGTTAAGAAATTAAGCTCCTTGCTGGGTGACCGAGAAGCCATGCAGGGATTTCCAGTCCCCCTCGAAATGAAACAGTTCTCTTTATTTAGTCTCAGAACTCCAGCTTTCAGCCACGGGCTCAATTAGCCAAAATGGAAACAATTTTCATTCACTGCAATAACTCACTGTTCTGCTGATCACTCTCCAAATATACACTTTATTATGATATGCTGACCTCGGTGCCGCGGAGTGGCGAGGCTGGAAGGAGGCAGAGGGATCTCTCCAGCCCCCTTGGGCTGTAATTATTAGAAATTAATTGGGTTCAGGACCCTGGGTAGCATGGGTAAATTAATAGCTTGTCTGGTTGTTTAAATCCGAATTCTGAGCCCGCGGGAGAGCAGGGGAGGGCGGCTCTGCCTCCCCGACCCGCCCCGAGAGCGCGGTGAGGGCTGGGGCAGCGCGGCCCCGCTGGCTGATTGCCCTCCCGCTTCTCACCAACGCATTGTTTTCGGGGAGCTCTTTAGGGGTTAAAAATCAAAAAATAAAGATCCTGTATACTCGGAGCTGTCGTGCGGGAGTAAAAGTGAAAAGGGAGCCTTAGGCAAAAGGAAATTACTGCAAGCCCGCGTGACCTTTCCGAGAGGTAATCAATCAAGTGATCAACAGGGATATTTATCATTGCTAGATGGGGCTACTTTACAAATGCACGGAAAGGGGGGCGGGGGCGATATACACACACGCACAAAAGTTTGGATAAACCCGAGAAGTCTGAGGACAAATGCGGAGACTTTAATCCCAGGGAAGATGCACATTTTCTTTCCCGAGCTCTCGAAAGGAAGGGAAAGGAGAAAACTGCTCCCAAGTTTCCCAGTACAAAATTCCTCCTCTGCTAGGTGGTCACATGGAAGCTGTCGCTTTGCTCAGCGCTCCTGGGAAAGGCTGGGAACGACAGATGTGATTAAAGAAAAAATAAAGAAATAAAGGAAAAAGGCACCAAGTACAAGGGAAAATAATGGAGAGAGATTGAGGCTTTGATAACCGGGCTCAGTGTTTGGGTTTATGTAATGTGCTTTTATTTGCTGGCTCGAAACTCGGAGCCTGCGGAGCCCAGCCCTGCCCTGCCTACCTCTAGTCCCCGAAACGGTTAACTCCGAAAACAAAACAAACCCCCACACACACCTCATGCCCCCTGCTATATGAAATCAGCGATCTGGTTCAATTAAACTTGCTCTCCGTAGCATAAAGCATCCACCACAATACAGGCAATGAAAACCAACAATAAAAGCCCATGCATTTTCTGCACAGTTTCCTTCTCCCTTGTAAAACATGCCGTCGTGTAAGCACCAGACATCTAATTTTGCTTCCTATAACTTACCGGCTTCCTTAACAAACGTGGTTTGACCACTTGGGGTTTGGCTGGGGGGGGGAGTGTTATATTTTTTCTTTTTTTCTTTTGCACGGTGCTTCACGCACACCCTTGCACAAAGCCTCCGCTTGCGCCCCGTGCCGGTGCCTTTAAACGACTTCAGAGGTGAGGGAGCAAATGTCCCCCCCCTCCCCGCCGCCCCGTTACCCACTAACGTTACCCTCTTTGCAAAGACATCCGCAGCGAACGACTGCGGGCCCGCGGAGGCCGGCTTTGCTCGCGGCAAGAGCCGGGCTGCCCTGCGGAGCTGCGCGGTTGCAATCGCCGTCGAGGCCGGGGCTCGCCACGACCCCTGCGCGCCCCTGCGCGCCCTGCGCCGCTCTGCGCGGCGGCCCCGCGGTCTGCGGCGCCCCC